>JAVJIX010000176.1:1465000-1545000 GCA_036785185.1 Paratrypauchen microcephalus
TGGGGACAACTTGTCTATTGTGCTGCACTTTCATGTTTCCAGGAAGTTTAGGCTGTTTTAGTCCTGGTTTAGTCCTGGTTTAGTCCTGGTTTAGTCCTGGTTTACAGCTAGATTCGGAGCTAGTTTAGTCCTAGTTTCAAACTGGTTTAGTTATTCCTGGTTCTGTCTTGGTTTAGCATTGGTATAGTCCTGGTTAAGTCCTGGTGTAGTCCTAGTATAGTATAGTATAGTATAGTATAATATAGTATAGTATAGTATAGTATAGTATAGCATAGTACAGTTTAGTATAGTACAGTACAGTATAGTTTAGTTTAGTATAGTATAGTACAGTACAGTATAGTACAGTACAGTATAGTATAGTACAGTACAGTATAGTACAGTTTAGTATAGTACAGTATAGTATAGTGCAGTTTAGTATAGTATAGTATAGTATAGTACAGTACAGTATAGTATAGTACAGTTTAGTATAGTATAGTACAGTACAGTATAGTATAGTACAGTTTAGTATAGTATAGTACAGTACAGTATAGTACAGTTTAGTATAGTATAGTACAGTACAATTTAATATAGTATAGTATAGCACAGTTTAGTACAGTATAGCATAGTATAGTACAGTATAGTATAGTATAATATAGTACAGTATAGTACAGTATAGTATAGTATAGTACAGTATAGTACAGTACAGTATAGTATAGTATAGTATAGTACAGTATAATATAGTACAGTATAGTACAGTATAGTATAGTATAGTACAGTACAGTATAGTATAGTACAGTTTAGTATATTAAAGTAGAGTACAGTATAGTATAGTATAGTACAGTATAGTACAGTACAGTATAGTATAGTATAGTATAGTACAGTATAATATAGTACAGTATAGTACAGTATAGTATAGTATAGTACAGTACAGTATAGTATAGTATAGTATAGTACAGTATAATATAGTACAGTATAGTACAGTATAGTATAGTACCAGTAAAATATAGTATAGTATAGTACAGTTTAGTATAGTATAGTACAGTACAGTATAGTGCAGTTTAGTATAGTATAGTATAGTATAGTGCAGTTTAGTATAGTATAGTACAGTACAGTATAGTGCAGTTTAGTATAGTATAGTATAGTATAGTACAGTTTAGTATAGTATAGTACAGTACAGTATAGTGCAGTTTAGTATAGTATAGTATAGTATAGTACAGTACAGTATAGTATAGTACAGTTTAGTATAGTATAGTACAGTACAGTATAGTATAGTATAGTAAAATATAGTATAGTATAGTACAGTATAGTACAGTTTAGTATAGTATAGTAAAATATAGTATAGTATAGTACAGTTTAGTATAGTATAGTACAGTACAGTATAGTGCAGTTTAGTATAGTATAGTATAGTATAGTGCAGTTTAGTATAGTATAGTACAGTACAGTATAGTGCAGTTTAGTATAGTATAGTATAGTATAGTACAGTTTAGTATAGTATAGTACAGTACAGTATAGTGCAGTTTAGTATAGTATAGTATAGTACAGTATAGTATAGTACAGTTTAGTATAGTATAGTACAGTACAGTATAGTGCAGTTTAGTATAGTATAGTACAGTACAGTATAGTATAGTACAGTTTAGTATAGTATAGTACAGTACAGTATAGTACAGTTTAGTATAGTACAGTTTAGTATAGTACAGTATAGTATAGTGCAGTTTAGTATAGTGGCACGTGTCATGAAACAAGGCAAAGAGCTGCATGCGGTGGTTAATCCAGGTTTAGACCTGGTCTAGTCCTGGCACCGGAGAAGTGTGCGCACAGACACGTGCATCCACTCCTCGTGGTCAAATCTGTGAGCAGCATGACCGGCGTGAGGCCGCGCGTCCCACCCGCAGCTGCAAGCACGAGACCGATGCCGGCAGTGCCCGGACTGTGCCTCCCCCTCGGGATCACATCCAACGACACAGTCGAAGCGAACACGCACAAGAGCCGCACGAAACAAGGCAAAGAGCCGCATGCGGCGGTTTAATCCTGGTTTAGACCTTGTTTAGTCCTGGTCTAGGCCAGATTTAGACCTGGTTTAGACCTGGTTTAGACCTGGTTTAGCCCTGGTTTAGTCCTGGTCTAGTTCCGGTCTAGTCCCGGTCTAGTCCTGGTCTAGTCCTGGTCTGGTCCCAGTCTGGTCCTCATGTCTTAGTCCCGGTCTGGACTTCCTACAGATCCAGTGACTCATGTCTGGGCTCCTCGTGCATCCAGCGGGACTCCCGGAGCCCCCCCGGGTCCCCCCTCTATAACATCTATATAAATGTGTCAAACTGAACACATTCTGTACTGTACAGGAGACACGGAGGAGAAGACAATCAGGACGCACAACACAATGTTCATACACTAGAAAACAAAACAAAAAATAAAAAAATAAAAATCTGCGAGGCCGCGAAAAGTGAACCGCGATAGAGCGAGGGACCACTGTAGTCCTGTTTCGGGTCTTGATTTAGTCCAGGTTTAGTCCAACATCAGCATCGTGTGACCCGCCGTGCCCGCCGCCGTGCCTGTCGTGCTCGCCGCCGTTCTCTCTCTCTTTCAGACCCGTGTAATTAGCCACATTAGCCAATCGTTACGTTGCCAGAGACTCGAATTATGAGCGGCCCTCAGCGCTTTTGTTTGTCGTCGGGTTTTGAGCCAAAGAACGACTCCATGGGGCCCCGAGTGTCTCACAGGGGCCCCGCTTACTGGAGGAGGAAAGAAAGGGAGAAGAGGAGGGGAGAGAAGAAAGAGGAGAGAGAGAGGAATAAAAGAGAAAGAGGGAGAGAGCTAGGGAAGGGGATGGAGAGAGAAGAGGGAAAAGACAGGAGGGGTGGAGAGGAAGGAGAGATGGAGTGGGGGGGAGACATAAAAGATAGAGCAAGAGGGAAAGAAGGGTGGAGGGGAAGGAGGGATGAGCAAGGGAAGAAGAGAGAGGAGAGAGGGAGAAATACAAAATGACTGGAGGTAAGGAGGGAGAGAGAATGCGAGAAGAGATAAAGAGAGGAGAGATGGAAAAGGGAGAGAGAGAAAGGGAGGTGACGGGATAGGAAGGATGTGAGGGGAGTGAGGGGAGAAAAGAGGGAGGAGAGGGGGAGAAAAAAGTGAAAGAGGGAGAGGGCTAGGGAAGGGGAGAAGAGGGAAAGGGAGGGATGGAAAGGAAGGAGAGATGAGTGAGTGGGGGAAATTAGAGGAGAGGGGAAGGAAAGAGAAGGGTGGAGGGGAAGGAAGGATGGAGCAAGGGGAGAGGAGAGAGGGAGAAATAAAAAATGACTGGAGGCGAGGAGAGGTGGAGAGAAGGAGGAGAATGGAGAGAAGAGAGAGTGGGAGAAGAGGGAGGGAGAGAGAGAGGGAGAAAGAGAGGACAGAGAGCAATGGGGAGAGAGAGAAAGGGAAGGGTGAAGGGATAGGAGGGGTGGAGTGAGGGGAGGAAAAGAGAGAGAAGAGGGAGAGAAATAAACAGTGAAAAGGAGAGGAGGAAAATGGGGTGAAGAGAGTGAAGAAGAGAGAAGGAGAGTGGGAAGAACAGAAATGAGAGAGGAGGATGGACAGAAAGGAGAAGGAGAGAAAAGAGAGTAGAGGGATGGAAGGAGGAGAAAAGAAAGGTGAAAATAAAAGATGAGGGGAGGCGAGGAGAGGGAGTGAGAGAGAGGCAGGGATGAGAATGGGTGAAGAGAGAGTGGGGAGAGAAAGAAGGAGAGAAGAGAGATGGAGGGAAAGAGAGAATAAGAAGAGAAAAGAGGAGAGGTGGAGGAGGAAAGAGGAGAGGAAGGCAGGAGAGGGAAGAAAAGAAAACAGGGGAGAGGGAGAGCAAAGAGACTAGAGAGGAGGGATGGAGGGAGGGAGAGAGAGGAAGAGGGCAAGTAAAGAGAGTGGGGAACAGATTGAGAGAAAGAGGGGATGAGAAGAAAGAGGAGAGAGTGAGCGGGAGGTAAGAGGAGGTAAGAGGAGGTAAGAGGAGGTAAGAGGAGGTAAGAGGAGGTAAGAGGAGGCACTTGTGGGGCTGAGAGGAAGAACCACAGGAGGCCCAGAGACTCTGGCACCAGGCCCAGAGTCTGAGAACAAGAACCTGACAGGAAGAAGAGAGGAGAGAGGGAGGAGAGAGGGAGGAGAGGGAGGAGAGGGAGGAGAGGGGAGAGGGGAGAGGGAGGAGAGGAGAGAGGGAGAGGAGAGAGGGAGGAGAGGAGAGAGGAAGAGGAAAGAGGGAGGGGAAAGGGAGAAGAGGGAGGAGAGGAGAGAGGGAGGAGAGGAGAGAGGGAGGAGAGGAGAGGAGAGAGGAGAGGAGAGAGGAGAGAGGGAGGAGAGGAGAGAGGGAGGAGAGAGGGAGGAGAGAGGAGAGAGGGAGGAGAGAGGGAGGAGAGAGGAGAGAGGCGAGGTAGGAGAGAGGAGAGAGGGAGGAGAGAGAGGGAGGAGAGAGGGAGGAGAGAGGGAGGAGAGAGGAGAGAGGCGAGGGAGGAGAGGAGAGAGGGAGGAGAGGAGAGAGAAGAGGAGAGAGGGAGGAGAGAGGCGAGGGAGGAGGGAGGAGAGAGGGAGGAGAGGAGAGAGGGAGGAGAGAGAAGAGGGAGGAGAGAGGGTGGAGAGAGGGAGGAGAGGAGAGAGAAGAGGAGAGAGGGAGGAGAGGCGAGGGAGGAGGGAGGAGAGAGGGAGGAGAGGAGAGAGGGAGGAGAGAGAAGAGGGAGGAGAGAGGGTGGAGAGAGGGAGGAGAGAGGGAGGAGAGGAGAGAGGGAGGAGAGAGGAGAGGGAGGAAAGGAGAGAGGGAGGAGAGGGAGGAGTGAGGGAGGAGAGAGGAGAAGAGAGAGGAGAGGGTTTAGAAAGAGAGGAGAGAGGGAGAGGGAGGAGAGGAGAGGGAGGAGAGAGGAAAGGAGAGAGGGAGGAGAAGGAGAAGAGAGAGGGAGAGGAAAAGGAGAGGAGAAGAGAGAAGAGAAGGAGGAGAGGAGAGAGGGAGGAGAGGAGAGTGAGAGAGAGAGGAAAGAGAAAGGAAGGAGAGAAGGCAGAGAAGAGAGAGGGAGGAGAAGAGAAGAGAGGAGATGAGAGGAAGAGGAGAGAGGAAAAGGGAGAGGAGAGAGGGAGGAGAGGAGAGAAGGAGGGAACGATAGGAGAGAGAAAGAAGAGGAAAGAGGGAGAAAGAAGAAGAGAGAGAGAGGAACAAAGAGATGAGAGAAGAGAGGGAGAGAGAGACTAACAGAAAGAGGGGAGAGGAAAATCAACTAGAATGAGAGAAGGGGTGAGAAGAAAGTAAAAGGAAACAGTGGTGAAAAGAAGAAAAGAAGAAGAGAGGAGAGGAAGGAGGATCTTGTAGTGAACACATTTCTCCAACAGAAGTGTGTATCTTAAGAATATCCCACAGTAAACCTGTCAGTAGGTAGACTTATGTTTTATGCCAGATGCCCTTCCATCCGTTACTGACCCTGGGCTGGTCACATGTGGAATCCGAACCGGCAACCCTCCAGTTCATACACACTTAACCCATTCATGCAACAAGTTATTTTTACAGATTAAATGACCTTTAGTGTGTTTTATTTCCCTTTACAGGAAATAGTCAGGTCCATTTTTAACAACAAAAACAACTATTAACTCCCTTTGCTCTCTGCACTAAGTCACTCCCCCTTCAGAGCGCCATGGCAACCCAGTCTGCCTGCACATCACACCAGGTTTGTGAAGTTGTAGTACAGTTTTGCATCCTGTTTTTGTGTATTTGTGTGGGTGAGATCACTAAGGAGACGTTCACACTGCAGGGCTTAAAGCTCAATTCCGATTTTTTGTGAAATCTGATATTTTTGCGAGGTCGTTCACATTTCCTATTCAATGCGACTTGTATGCGATCTCCAGTGTGAACTTTAAACGCCCCAAAATTTGGAAAATATCCATGGAAACTTTGGGAATTTGGGGAATTTTCAAACTGGTAACATTGCACAGAAGTTTTGGGAATTTATGAGAATTATTGTGAGTCATATACCAACATAAACTTAAACATTTTATTTTGTCATCAGCAGCATTATTGTAAAAGGAGACAGTTAAAGCACATGACTCACACTTATCTGGTTTCTCAGTAAGCTAGCACTATATTTATTTTTTTCTACTTTTCTATTTTAAAGGTCCCATGGCATGAAATTTCCACTTTCTGAGGTTTTTGAACGGGTTAATGTGAGACTCCCTACCCTGATTTCCGAGGAGCCCCCATGGCTAAAAGTTGCGAAATGTCTAAACTGAGCATTTGCGATCCTTTTCTGCGTTACAAAAAAATCGGAGCTCAAACGGGCGAGTTTGAACAAGGCACCTTATTGACGTCAGATCGAAAAAAGAAATGCAAATGCAGTTCCACCCCCGTCTGTCTGTACTCAGCGTCTCTGTAAATCATGCCCAGAGAGTTTGGACTGCGAATGCGCTAGGCAATGCGAAATGCGTTTTTTTATTTGCCTGGAGTCACGTCCGAGTGTTTCTAGGCTCGGAAGTCCTTTATCTGAGCCTCTGGACCTTTGAACAGCAGTGGTTTAATTTTATTTTCTGTGGAAATGTGTTTATTTTTCAATGGAACGCTTCAAAACTCTCCCCCGTGCAAAAACACGGAAATGGATCAGCTGAACGCTCAGAGCGGAGAGCGGAGAGTTTGGGCACGCCTCCACCCTCTACTATAGGCCAGCTCTTTTCTCCTCATTTGCATTCAAGCAACAACGCCCATTATGGAGTGTTCAGAGAGAGAAAAATTACTCTTTCTCATCTTATCTCTGTTTCTCATGCACTGAGTGTTGATTTTGAAGAAGGATTCATTTACAGTATTAGGGAACCATTAAGGAGCCATATAAAAGCATCAAGAAGTACCATGTCATGGGATCTTTAATATTCTTTAATATATTATAGATTAGCGATGTCAACAATTAATCGACTTACGATTAATTGTCGATCAAGACGTTGGTCGAACAAAATGCATTAATTGCAATTAATCGCTAATCGGGGACACGTGCACCCGCGTGGTCACGAAACAAGGCAACCGCGCACCGCGCTCACTCAACGGCACTGCCCGGCGTACACCTGCTGCTGAGCACGAGATCGAACCGCGGCGCACGGAATGCATAGTCTCAGCCCTAGCCACAAACCAGCCGCACGAAACCAGCAGCGGCACGTGGTGGTTTAATCCTGGTTTAGTCCAGGTCTAGACCTGGTCCAGTCCTGGTTTAGTCCAGGCCTGGTCCAGGTTTAGACCTGGTTTAGACCTGGTCTAGACCTGGTTTATTCCACGTTTAGTCCTGGTCTAGTCTCTTGGCCAATCAGGACGCAGAACACATTGTTACGCTATAAAAAAAAAAAAAAACTTACACTATTTAAAAAAAAATAAAAAAATAAAAAAATCCGCGAACCGCGATAGAGCGAGGGATTACTGTATTTTTGTTATTCAGCATCAATACATTCGTCTGCTTTTTACTAAGGAATAATTAATTGAGGAATATACAATATAATAATACTATGATATATTTATGACTCAGTGTTATGTTACTATAGCTTATATTCTTAAAGATCCTATTGAAACACTAAAATTCAGGTAAAAAACGCTTATCAGTTAATCGTTAATCGATCGATAAGGTCAGTCAACTATAGATTAATGAATTAATCGATAATTTGCATCCCTATTATAGATCTTTAATTTATAGATCAAATATAATCTACTTCATGATATCCTCAAAACGTACATGACTGCATGTCGTCCTCTTGCTGAAGTGTCTGTATTTGCTGTGAGCTCAGAAAAGTCGCTTTAGCTCTTCAGAATTCTAGAAGTTATTGATCATGTGATAAAGGAACGCAAAATGCATGTAGAGGGTGTGGCCCGACGGCTCTGCACAAAATACTGTCCTACTTTATTCACACAAATTTGATTATTTTAGCCAAGATTATGCTACAATATTTACCCCTAACCTTCAACTTTAATTATTCCCAGTTTATACCCATTAATTCCAGAAAAATCCTGAAAATCCTGAAAATTCCCATGGAAAGTTTACAACTTTGAAAAGTCCCAGAATTTTGAAACCCTAATTGGACGACACGACAACGTCACGTGCAGCGAGTGTGCTCAGTGTTTACGGAAGTCGCCTAAACATGGACATTAGCATTGAGCGCCTGGAGATTTTAAAGTTGCTGTCGTACCACAGCCAGAACGTGTACAATTTATTTGTTTTAAGGAGGAGATTGAGAAGGACAAAGTTTTTAGCCATGGCGTTTTGTGGGTTCCTCTTCAGTAATGCAGCAATTCTATCGGCTCAACTTTGGGCTTGTCTCTTAAAATACGATCCGGTTCTGTTCAGTTTCCGCCTACTTCATCGCATAATAGTGGCGTTTGTCGTTTGTTGATGACGTGTAGGTCGGATGAACGCAACCTGGCCGTTCAGACTGAAGTCACTTGTTAAAAGATTTGGTTCTAGGACCTGGTTTTAGGACCACATACGAGGGTCATTCAAAAAGTTCTAAAACAAATTAAAAAACAACTTTATTTTTGAAAGTAACAAGATTATTTTTCTACATAACATCCACCTAAGTCAATACACTTCTGCGAGCGATGTTTCCACCGAAAAATTGCTTCTTGATAGAATTCTGGAGCTTGTCTAGTCGACCAGGTCACAACCTCCCTCTTCGCTTCAAGTATGGACTGAAATCTTGTTCTTTTTAAATGTTCCTGGGTTGGGTGGGTTGTGCAATATGTAATGTAACTCTTTGAATAACAAATCTAGAATGCCAAAACTTGTCAAATGTGTTTATAAGTCATCAGTGGTACGATTCAAGGTCATTTTGTTGAACTAGTTCGACTCATTTTGAATTTATGGCATTTGTCTTAGAACCTTTTGAATGGCCCTCGTATCCAAGGCTACGTTCACACTGAAGGGCTTAAAGCTCAATTCGGATTTTTTTGTGAAATCTGATTTTTTTTGCGAGGTCATTCACATTTCCAATTAAATGCGGCTTGTATGTGATCTCCAGCGTGAACTTTGAACGCCCCAAAAGTGTCCCGCATGCCCCTTGGAGGACACGACGATGTCACACACACCGAGCATGCTCAGTGAAGTAAACATGGACACTATGAGTGAGCGTCTGGCTTTATTAAAGTTGCTGTCCTACCGGAGCAGCACATGTACAATACACTTTTATTCTCTGGCTTTTAATCCCGCATGAGTTGTGTGGTCCTCTGTGTTTTTATTGTTTTTAGTTATTTTATTATTATCACTTTATTTTTTGCTTTTTTAGTAATGTTTTTATAATTGCTTTTGTTTTTAGTGATTGTATTATTAGCACTTTATTTATTGATATTTTAGTAATGTTATTATTAAGTTCTATTGATTTTATGTGCAGCACTTTGGAAACTGTCTCTGTTTATAAAATGTGCTATAGAAATAAAGTTGGATTGGATTGGATTAAAGAGGAGATTAAGGTCGTTTTCACACCAGGAAAGTCCGATAGTTCACTTGCTTTGGTCTGGACCAATTTTTTTACATTTTTTATTTTGGTGCGGTTCGCTTTCACACACTTTTTTTCACACTTTTTTTCCCAAGTGAACAAAACCACGTGTGCTGAGGTCGCTCAGCCACTGGACAGAAATGAGCCGTGTCCAAACACGTGAAGGAGGAGAGTCATGGCGTTGCTGTTTTCAGTGTCGTCATAGCGATATGGTTTGCTCAGTTTTTACAGTTCGCACAAATGTTTGAGCAGCATCATGAGGTTTACACTATTTTACAATCGATTTCCAAACGACGAAGACACAGGGCGAGACGACTACGGAGGACAGAGCTCATGTGCGCATCAAGTTCTGACTCTTGCTTTTCACGTAAAACGTAAGTAAGCCTCGTAAGTTTCGTTTCGTTTCGCCAGCCTCGGTTTCCCATAATGCTCGACATACGACGGGAGCTCATTAAATACAAAAAGCCAACTTGTGTCAGATCGAGTCCAGTCTGCATTCTCACCTCAAACGAACCGCACCAGGATTCGAATGGAACCGTGCCGAGACCGAGCTTTTTAGGTGGTCTCGGTTCACTTGTTTGCTCCGGATCGAGATTTTTGTTTTTTATTCACACCAGAACAAAAGGTCCGAATCAAAGGAGCAAACGAACTCTGGTTCATTTTAAATTAACCAAACAAGGCAGGTGTGAAAACGACCTAAAAGATCAGATACGGGTCGCATAGGGGTGAAAAAATCTGATTTTGGTCACTTCAGGTTGCAGTCTGAACATAGCCTAAATTATTGACACATGCATGGATGACATCTGAAACCTGTTTTTAATGAAGAAACATGACAATATGGCAGAAAGAATTCATAACAGCCCCTCTTTATGAGAAAAAGTTGGATTAAAACCCAATTTATGTGTCAGTATCGGCTCAAAAAAACGCAATTTATCAAATCCAAAATGATTTTCACCTCCATTTCCATGTGACATCCCTTTTCCCGCACATCCTCCATCTCTCGCTACCTCCCAAATAAACAAACAACGCGTCTCCATGGCAACCGCTGAAGTGTAAACAATTTGAGGCTCTTTTGTCGGCGTACTCGGAGCTGGACGCCTGTAATGCGGCCGCGTGAAGGACTCTCCATCTACGAGGCCCTATTCTGTTCCCCGGCTGCTCCTTGACCCCCCAATCACCGCGGCGCATTGTTTCGGAGCAGCCGTTTACGCGCCGGAGCTGTGAAAGAGGCGCTGCTCTCCTCGTATTGATCGGCGCGCGCGTGTATTGAAAGCAGATATTGATTCCTTTTCTGTTTTTGCCGAATGGCGAAGTGCGCGGTGAGGAAGAGGAGATTTCTGTGGGGATTTGAGGCAGAGGAGCGGATTGGACATCGGGACGTCTCTGGTGGCTCTGGACACGCGTCGCTGTAATTGAATTGAGCGAGCGAAGGTTCCGCGCCGATATGAGACAGAGAAGAGTTTTCAAAGCGTCAATTCGAGGTTTCTGCAGCACAAAAATGTATAGATAAATCATTAAAGGTCCTGTGTTATGGAAAATGCACTCTTGTGAGCTTTAAGTCCTGGTTTAGTCCTGGTTTAGTCCTGGTTTAGCTCTGGTTTACTCCTGGTTTAGCTTTGGTTTAGTCCTGGTTTAGTCCTAGTTCAGCTCTGGTTTAGCTCTGGTTTAGTTCTAGTTTAGCTTTGGTTTAGTCCTGATTTAGTCCTGATTTATCTCTGGTTTACTCCTGGTTTAGTCCTAGTTTAATCCTGGTTTAGCTCTCGTTTAGTCCTGGTTTAACTCTGATTTAGTCCTGGTTTAGTCCTGGTTTAGCTCTGGTTTAGTTCTAGTTTAGCTTTGGTTTAGTCCTGGTTTAGTCCTGATTTATCTCTGGTTTAGCTCTGGTTTAGTCCTGGTTTAGTGCTAGTTTCGTTCTGGTTTTACGCTGGTTTATCTCTGGTTTAGTTCTAGTTTAGCTTTGGTTTAGTCCTGGTTTAGCTCTGGTTTAGCTCTGGTTTTACTCTGGTTTAGTCCTGGGTTAGCTCTAGTTTAGCTCTGATTTAGTCCTGGTTTAGTCTTGCTTTAGCACTGGTTTAGTCCTGGTTTAGTCTTGGTTTAGCTCTGGTATAGTCCTAGTTTATCTCTGGTTTAGGCCTGGTTTAGCTCTGGTTTAGCCCTGGTTTAGTGGTAGTTTCGCTCTGGTTTTACGCTGGTTTAGCTCTGGTTTAGTCCTAGTTTAGCTTTGGTTTAGTCCTGGTTTAGTCCTAGTTTAGCTTTGGTTTAGTCCTGGTTTAGTCCTGATTTATCTCTGGTTTACCTCTGGTTTAGTTCTAGTTTAGCTCTGATTTAGCTCTGGTTTAGTCCTGGTTTAGCTCTGGTTTAGCTCTGGTTTTACTCTGGTTTAGTCCCGGGTTAGCTCTAGTTTAGCTCTGATTTAGTCCTGGTTTAGTCTTGCTTTAGCACTGGTTTAGTCCTGGTTTAGTCTTGGTTTAGCTCTGGTTTAGTCCTAGTTTAGCTCCGGTTTAGTCCTGGTTTAGCTCTGGTTTAGTCCTGGTATATTTGAGCTATGAAACATAAAGGACTCCAAAACCAAAAGTTCCACAGTGCACCTTTAACTCGATCTTGCCAAAAGCTGAAAGTTTGTATTGGTCCTGTAGACTTTGCTGTTTTTGTTAATAACTAATTAACAATATAACCCGATAATAACCCCTGTGTTCCTCGTTAAGGAGTCGACAACGACTTTTATTTCTTTACCTTTTTGTTTTAGCGCTCGAACGTTCGGCGAGACAAAGAGACGAAGTGTCCCATCCACGTCCCTCTTTAACTAAACGCAGTCGTAAAATCTGCTTTAGTGCTACTTTGGTGAAATGGTTCAACGTGAAAACACCTCGTTCAAGTCCGAGCATCTGATTATAATCTTTTATGGTACGTTTTAATTAGCTTTCGTTTGGTGAAGTACAATTACGCGGGTGTAGACGACGCGCACTCAAGTTAAATGTTTGTATCAGATCACGTTACAAAAACAAAGCGGCTGTTTACACTAAATAAGATAAAGTTTCGATGGATTTGAAACACAATGTGACGTTTTTTTGTTTTGTTTGTTTAATATGAAATTACCAGTTCAGACGCAACTACACCAGAGATTCACTTTTTCGTTATCTGTTTGGGACTTTTACTTACACAAAAGTGAAAGTGAAATAACTCTGGTTTAGTCCTGGTTTAGCTCTGCTTTAGGGCTGGTTTAGTCTTGGTTTAGTTCTGGTTTAGCTCTGGTTTAGTCCTGGTTTAGCTCTGGTTTAGTACTGGTTTAGCTCTGGTTTAGTCCTAGTTTAGCTCTGGTTTAGTCCTGGTTTAGACCTGGTTTAGTCCTGCTTTAGTTCTGGTTTAGTCCTGGTTTAGCTCTGGTTTAGTCCTGGTTTAGTCCTGCTTTAGTTCTGGGTTAGTCCTAGTTTAGCTCTGGTTTAGTCCTGGTTTAGACCTGGTTTAGTCCTGCTTTAGTTCTGGTTTAGTCCTGGTTTAGCTCTTGTTTAGTCCTGGTTTAGTTCTGGTTTAGCTCTGGTTTAGTCCTGGTTTAGTCTTGGTTTAGTCCTGGTTTAGACCTGGTTTAGACCTGGTTTAGCTCTGGTTTAGCTCTGGTTTAGTCCTAGTTTAGCTCTGGTTTAGTCCTGGTTTAGTCCTGGTTTAGTCCTGGTTTAGCTCTGGTTTAGTCCTGGTTTAGTCCTGCTTTAGTTCTGGTTTAGTCCTAGTTTAGCTCTGGTTTAGACCTGGTTTAATCCTGGTTTAGCTTTGATTTAGTCCTGGTTTAGTTCTGGTTTAGCTCTGCTTTAGGCCTGGTTTAGTCTTGGTTTAGTTCTGGTTTAGACCTGGTTTAGTCCTGGTTTAGCTCTGGTTTAGTCCTAGTTTAGCTCTGGTTTAGTCCTGGTTTAGTCCTGGTTTAGCTCTGGTTTAGTCCTAGTTTAGCTCTGGTTTAGACCTGGTTTAGTCCTGGTTTAGCTCTGGTTTAGTCCTGGTTTAGCTCTGGTTTAGTCCTGGTTTAGTCCTGGTTTAGCTCTGGTTTAGTCCCAGTTTAGCTCTGGTTTAGACCTGGTTTAATCCTGGTTTAGCTTTGATTTAGTCCTGGTTTAGCTCTGGTTCAGACCTGGTTTAGTCCTGGTTTAGCTCTGGTTTAGTCCTAGATTAGCTCTGGTTTAGTTCTGTTTTAGTCCTAGTTTAGTTCTGGTGTCACTATTTTCATATTTTATATTTAAACATTGTGTAACTTTTCTGGTGGAGGATCGATAAAACACATTTCCCCATGGATATGTTATTACTTTGACTGGAATGTTTCACAGTATGGCATTACATAATGTTTCTATCTTCATGGAGACCAAACCAGACCAAGTTACAGGTCAGATCTGTGGAGAGGCGACCCCGCTCACAGTCAGAATACTTGTTTTTATAGGTGTTTGTGCACTGTAAAACCACCTGTAATTGAATAAATGTAAATTAGTTTAATGTCACACTGTGGAACATTCCAGGCAGCGCAACGATGTATCCATAGAAACAAGGAGGTGACGGTCCCTCCACCAGCTCTGGTTTAGCTCTGGTTTAGTCCTGGTTTAGCTCTGGTTTAGACCTGATTTAGTTCTGGTTTAGTCCTGGTTTAGACCTGGTTTAGCTCTGGTTTAGACCTAGTTTAGCTCTGGTTTAGTCCTGGTTTAGCTCTGGTTTAGACCTGGTTTAGCTCTGGTTTAGTCCTGGTTTAGCTCTGGTTTAGACCTGATTTATCTCTGGTTTAGTCCTGGTTTATCTCTGGTTTAGACCTAGTTTAGTCCTGGTTTAGACCTGGTTTAGCTCTGGTTTAGTCCTGGTTTAGCTCTGGTTTAGTCCTGATTTAGTTCTGGTTTAGTCCTGGTTTATCTCTGGTTTAGACCTGGTTTAGTCCTGGTTTAGACCTGGTTTAGCTCTGGTTTAGTCCTGGTTTAGCTCTGGTTTAGTCCTGGTTTATCTCTGGTTTAGACCTGGTTTAGTCCTGGTTTAGACCTGGTTTAGCTCTGGTTTAGTCCTGGTTTAGCTCTGGTTTAGTCCTGGTTTAGTCCTGGTTTAGCTCTGGTTTAGTCCTGGTTTAGCTCTGGTTTAGACCTGGTTTAGTCTTGGTTTAGACCTGGTTTAGCTCTGGTTTAGACCTGGTTTAGCTCTGGTTTAGTCCTGGGTTAGCTCTGGTTAAGTCCTGGTTTAGCTCTAGTTTAGTCCTAGTTTAGTCCTGGTTTAGCTCTGGTTTAGTCCTCGTTTAGTCCTAGTTTAGTCCTGGTTTAGTCCTGGTTTAGTGAGGACTAAACCTGACTAAACCAGAGCTAAACCAGGATGAGCAGGTGATAGACCCTCCACCAGAAAAGTTACACAATACCTTGAACTGGAGCCATTCAGACAATACAGAGAAGGGCCAAATGCATGACAACAAGGATTTCTGAGCTACCCCCTGACCGCTCTCTCACACACACACACACACACACACACACACACACACACACACACACACACACACACACACACACACACATGAACACACACACACACACAGGTCCATCTCCTGGCACACCGCTCCCTTCACGCTCGGCTGCTCTGAAATGGTCTTAATTGTAAATTGAGTGGGAGAGGTGCGAACGCGTCCAGAATGAGAATCACCATCGCCCGAGACCGGAGACTATAAAGACGAGACTGACCGCTGTCCACACCCCGGGATATGTGCACACCCTGGTCCATTTTCATTTTGCAAACCTGGACTACGACCTATACATGGTTTTTGTGCTGAAAAAATAATCAAAAAGTCATCAGAACTACATATTAAAGGGACTATTTAAGACTATTTTCTAACAGACTAAACCAGAGCTAAACTAAGACTAAACCAGGACTAAACCAGAGCTAAACCAGGACTAAACCAGAGCTAAACTAAGACTAAACCAGAGCTAAAACTAAGACTAAACCAGGACTAAACCAGAGCTAAACTAAGACTAAACCAGAGCTAAAACTAAGACTAAACCAGGACTAAACCAGAGCTAAAACTAAGACTAAACCAGAGCTAAAACTAAGACTAAACCAGAGCTAAAACTAAGACTAAACCAGAGCTAAAACTAAGACTAAACCAGGACTAAACCAGAGCTAAAACTAAGACTAAACCAGAGCTAAAACTAAGACTAAACCAGGACTAAACCAGAGCTAAAACTAAGACTAAACCAGAGCTAAAACTAAGACTAAACCAGAGCTAAAACTAAGACTAAACCAGGACTAAACCAGAGCTAAACTAAGACTAAACCAGAGCTAAACTAAGACTAAACCAGGACTAAACCAGAGATAAACTAAGACTAAACCAGGACTAAACCAGAGATAAACTAAGACTAAACCAGAGCTAAACTAAGACTAAACCAGGACTAAACCAGAGCTAAAACTAAGACTAAACCAGAGCTAAACTAAGACTAAACCAGGACGAAACCAGAGGTAAACCAGGACTAAAGCAGGCCTAAACCGGGACTAAACAAGGACTAAACCAGGCCTAAACCAGAACTAAACAAGGACTAAACCAGGACTAAACCAGGACTAAATCAGGACTAAACCAAAGCTAAACCAAAGCTAAGCCAAGACTAAACCAGGACTAAACTAGCACCACACAGGAAGTGCTCCACTGTGTTTTTAAACTCTACACTTCTTCACTACAATTCTTGAAATGGTAATAAACAGATAACCGCGGATTTCTTCAGAATTAATTCTTGATCGTTAACCTAAAGTGAGATTTAAAATTTTTAGCAATATGTCGTTCAGAAAGTGGTGCCTTTAAAGGTCTGATATTACGCAAAATTGACTCTTGTGAGGTTTAAGTCATGTTCTGATGCTGTTACCTCCTCAAAAACAGACCTGGAGTTGTATTTCGTTTCATTCACACATGTCTGAGGAGTCTGTCTACATCTCCAAAGCTCAAAAATACCCATTTCCACCTCGTGATGTCATCAGCAGCACCAACTGCCACCTTTTACCTTTAGTTCAGAAGAGATCGGCAAATCCAGGACTGAAATTATCCAGATGATTCTACCGAAGGTGTGCGTGAGTTTAAAAACACAGTGGAGCACTTCCTGTATTACCACATTACATCACGAGGTGGAACAGAGTGTTTTCAGTTTGAGTCTATGTGTGTTAAATGTGTGAGTGAAACAAAACACAGCTCCAGGTTTGTTTGTGACGAGAACAGAGATCAGAAAATAGAGTCACATGGACCCTTTAATCAAACACTAAAAATGTCTCTGTGTCTCTGTCTCTATGTCTTTCTGTCTCTCTCTGTCTCTCTGTGTCTCTGTGTCTTTGTCTCTCTCTCTCTGTCTTTCTGTCTCTCTCTGTCTCTTTGTCTCTGTCTCTCTCTGTCTCTCTGTCTCTGTGTCTTTCCGTGTCTCTGTGTCTCTGTGTCTCTCTATGTCTCTGTCTCTCTGTCTCTCTGTGTCTCTGTCTCTCTGTGTCTCTGTCTCTGTGTCTCTCTGTGTCTTTCAGTGTCTCTGTCTCTGTGTCTCTCTGTGTCTCTTTGTGTCTTTGTCTCTCTGTCTCTATGTCTCTGTGTCTCTCTGTGTCTCTCTGTGTCTTTGTCTCTCTGTCTCAGTGTCTCTGTGTCTCTGTCTCTCTGTGTCTCTGTCTCTGTGTCTCTCTGTCTCTGTGTCTCTGTCTCTCTGTGTCTCTCTGTGTCTTTGTCTCTCTGTCTCTGTGTCTCTGTCTCTCTGTGTCTCTGTCTCTGTGTCTCTCTGTGTCTTTGTCTCTCTGTCTCTGTGTCTCTGTGTCTCTGTCTCTCTGTCTTTCTGTCTCTGTGTCTCTGTCTTTCTGTCTCTGTCCCTTTGTCTCTGTGTCTCTCTGTGTCTCTGTCTCTTTGTCTCTGTGTCTCTGTCTCTGTGTCTCTGTGTCTCTGTCTCGGTGTCTCTCTGTCTCTGTATCTGTATCTCTCTGTCTCTCTGTCTCTGTGTCTCTCTGTCTCTCTGTCTCTGTGTCTCTGTGCCTCTCGGTGTCTCTGTCTCTGTGTCTCTGTGTCTCTCGGTGTCTCTCTGTCTCTGTGTCTCTCGGTGTCTCTCGGTGTCTCTCTGTCTCTGTGTCTCTCGGTGTCTCTGTCTCTCTGTCTCTCGGTGTCTCTGTCTCTGTGCCTCTCGGTTTCTCTCTGTCTCTGTGTCTCTCGGTGACTCTCTGTCTCTCTGTCTCTCTGTCTCTCTGTCTCTGTGTCTCTCGGTGTCTCTCTGTCTCTGTGTCTCTCTTTCTCTCTGTCTTTGTGTCTCTCGGTGTCTCTCTGTCTCTCTGTCTCTTTGTCTCTCTCTGTCTCTCTGTCTCAGTGTGGTGCTTTATCTGTTGAAAAGACACTTCGCTCTTCGCACGTGGAGATCAAATTTCAAAGTCTTCACGTCTCCGCACAGTCTGAACCGTAAAGCGTTTCCCCCTGAAGAGAAAACACTGGAAGACAATCGTCCCCACCATAACCCGACCATAACTGCCCTCCACCCCTCCACCTCTCCATCCCTCCATCCCTTCCACCCTTCCTTCCATCCTTCCCCACATCTGCATCTCCGTGTGCTCAGAGCGAGAAATAGTCTGAGGGAATGGACATATTACAGCACAGTGGGAGACTGAAGGAATGACAAATAAAAGAGGAGAGCGCAGAGAGGGAAGGTGAGGAGGTGAAGAGGAGAGGAGGAGGGAGAGAGGTAGAGGAGAGGGAGGGAAAGGGAAGAAGAGAGAAGAAGGGAGGAAGAGGAGAGCTACAACGAAGAGAAGTGCATTGCTTAGATTCAGGTGAAGAGGGGAGGAAGAGGAGAGGGAAGGAGAGAAGGAGGAGAGGGGAGGAGGGATAGAGAGGTAGAGGAGAGGGAGGGAGGGGAAAGGGGAGAAGAGAGAAGAGGAGGAGAGGAAGAGGAATGGCAAGGAGAGGAAGTGAAGAGGAGAGAAGTAGAGGAGAGAGGAAGAGAAAAGAGAGGAGGAAGAGGAGAGGGAAGGAGAGGATGTGAAGAAGAAGAAGAAGAAGAAGAGAGGGGAAAGGAAGAGAGAAGAGGGAGCGAGAGGTAGAGGAAAGGGAGGGTGAGAGGAGAAAAGAGAAGAGGGGAGGAAGAGGAGAGGTAGAGGAAGAAAGGAGAGAAGTGCATTGCTTAGAGTCAGGTGACGAGGAGAGGAAGAGGAGAGGGAAGGAGAGGAGGTGAAGAGGAAAAGGGAGGAGGGAGAGAGAGGTAGAGGAGAGAGGAAGGACAAGAGGAGGAGAGAAGAAGGGAAGGAGAGTAGAGGTAGAGAGGAGGGGAAGAGGAGAGAGGAGGAGCGGGAGAGAGGTAGAGGAGAGGGAAGGACAAGAGTAGAAGAGAGAAGAAGGGAGGAAGAGGAACAGCAAGGAGAGGAGGTGAAGAGGTGAGGATGAGGAGATGGAGGGAAAGGGGACAAGAGAGAAGAGGGGAGGAAAAGGAGAGGGAAGGAGAGGATCAGATGAGGGAGAGAGAGGTAGAGTAGAGAGGAAGGACAAGAGGAGGACAAAAGAAGGGAAGGAGAGTATAGAGGAGAGGAAGAGGAGAGGAGCAGATGATTTTTGATGAAACGGAAACTCAGTCCAAACTGTCGGCCAATCTCCGGCCAAGCTCTGTTCCACTTTGTGATGTCATGAAGCGGTAGATTTCAAGTTAACACCTGCATCATTTTACCTTTAGTTCAATGGAGATCGGCAATTCCAGAGCTGTAAATGATCCAAAGTACGGCTGTGAGTTTAACATGTTAATTAGATTAATTAATTACACTGTAAAGTAACGTGTTGTAAAAATTAACGGAATTAATTATGAGCGGCGATTCAATGTGCATTTTAAATTTGGTGTGCGGTGAGCAAACCACCAAACCAACAAACCAACAAACCACCAAACCAACAAAACCAACAAACCAGCAAACCAACAAACCAGCAAACCAACAAAACCAACAAACCAGCAAACCACCAAACCAACAAAACCAACAAACCAGCAAACCAACAAACCAACAAACCACCAAACCATCATAACCAACAAGCCAGCAAACCAGCAAGCCAACAAACCAGCAAACCAACAAACCACCAAACCACCAAACCACCAAACCAACAAAACCAACAAACCAACAAACCATCAAACCACCAAACCAACAAACCAACAAACCACCAAACCAACAAACCAACAAACCAACAAAACCAACAAACCACCAAACCACCAAACCAACAAACCAACAAACCACCAAACCAACAAACCACCAAACCAACAAACCAACAAACCACCAAACCAACAAACCAACAAACCAACAAACCACCAAACCACCAAACCAACAAAACCAACAAACCAACAAACCAACAAACCACCAAACCACCAAACCAACAAACCAACAAACCAACAAACCAACAAACCAACAAACCACCAAACCAACAAACCAGCAAACCAACAAACCAACAAACCACCAAACCACCAAACCAACAAACCAACAAAACCAACAAACCAACAAACCAACAAACCATCAAACCACCAAACCAACAAACCAACAAACCACCAAACCAACAAACCAACAAACCAACAAACCAACAAACCAACAAAACCAACAAACCACCAAACCACCAAACCAACAAACCAACAAACCAACAAACCAACAAACCAACAAACCAACAAACCACCAAACCAACAAACCAACAAACCAACAAACCACCAAACCAACAAAACCAACAAAACCAACAAACCAACAAACCAACAAACCACCAAAACCAACAAAACCAACAAACCAACAAACCAACAAACCACCAAACCACCAAACCAACAAACCAACAAACCAACAAACCAACAAACCAACAAACCAACAAACCAACAAACCACCAAACCACCAAACCACCAAACCACCAAACCAACAAAACCAACAAACCAACAAACCACCAAACCAACAAACCACCAAACCAACAAACCAACAAACCACCAAACCACCAAACCTCCAAACCAACAAACCATCAAACCACCAAACCAACAAACCAACAAACCACCAAACCAACAAAACCAACAAACCAGCAAACCAACAAAACCAACAAAACCAACAAACCAACAAACCACCAAACCAACAAACCAACAAACCACCAAACCAACAAAACCAACAAACCAGCAAACCAACAAAACCAACAAACCACCAAACCAACAAAACCAACAAACCAGCAAACCAACAAAACCAACAAAACCAACAAACCAACACCCAAACCAACAAACCAACAAAACCAACAAACCAACAAACCACCAAACCAACAAACCAACAAACCACCAAACCAACAAAACCAACAAACCAGCAAACCAACACCAACAAACCAACAAACCACCAAACCAACAAAACCAACAAACCAGCAAACCAACAAAACCAACAAAACCAACAAACCAACAAATCACCAAACCACCAAACCAACAAACCAACAAACCAACAAACCAACAAACCAACAAACTACCAAACCAACAAACCAACAAACCACGCTCACAGAATTTGAGAAACGAATGAGCAAAGACCACTTGAAAACTGACGAACTCAATCACAAAGTGGGTTCATTCGTTCGTTCACTCACGATCTCCCTCTCTCACTCACACACTCTTAAAATGCAATTAATTAGATTAATTACAAATCCTGCAATTAATTAGATGTTTTTTTTTAAATTGCCTGACAGCACTAATCCAAATGTTTCTTATGAAGGTGTGTGGAGTTTAAAAACGCAATAGAGCACTTCCTGTATTACCACATGACATCACAAGGTGGAACAGTGTTTTCTGTCTGAGGTAAAAAAAAAAAAAAAACGCCTAAATATATATACATATTTTTTATAATTTGTATGTTAAAGATGCTTTCCTGGTGGAGGGTCCATCATCTAGTGATTTTCTTCATGGAGATGTTATTGTTTTGTCTGGAATGTTCCACAGTATGGCATTAAACCTTTTCTATCTTTATGGAGACCAAACCAGACCAAGTTACAGGTCAGATCTGTGGAGAGGGAGAGACGACCCCGCTCACAGTCAGAATGTTGTTTTTCTAAGTATGTTTGAGCGATAAAACCACCTGTAATTGAATAAATTTAAAGTAAAGCTATTTAATGTCATACTGTGGAACATTACGGGCAAAGGAATGATGTATCCACGGAAACAAGAAGGTGACGGACCCCAACCAAAAACTTGAGGGGAAACATGAACATGTGAATGAAACAAAACACAACTCCAGGTCAGTTTGTGATGAGGAAACGACATTAGAACAGAAGCAGCTGAGAAGTGCAATCTGCCCCTGCCTCCCACCCTCCCCTCCCTTCCCCAGAAAAGTAACCCGAGCTTTAACGAAGTCGCTCCGGTATCAGACAGAGTGGGAAAACTTGTCCAAAGCACCGGACCCCATCCTCCCAAACGCCTCCGCTTGCTCCACTTCCTCTTCCTGTCCCTGACCCGGTTAGCCATTAGCCGTTAGCCGCCGGGTCGCGCTCACTTCCTGTGTGTTCGCTGGGCTGTGGCGGGGCGGGATGGGGAGTCGTATTAGGGGCTCCTCAATTTCACACATGCTTAGGCGGAGTGCGTTTGGCGTGAAGGGATTTGGGCAGGAGGGGATGTGTATTCGGGAGGGGGACGGAGAGGTGGAGGGAGAGACAACAGGATGTGGGACGTCCTGGTTTAATGGACTGAAGCTCTATTTCCGCCTCTCCTCCCAAACTCCGAACTCTGACTGACTCTTAAAGGGGCTGTACCGGATTTTTACTCTTTTAAAACGTGAAAAACCGTGAAAAACAGTTTGCTGTGCTCCAGAGTTGTTCCTCACTTAACTTCTGCATTCAGAGCGTCCTAATTATTCATCTCGACGAGATGGTAAGCGCTTTTCACAACTGTCAGAGACCAGCGCAGAGCTCTGTTGTAAAGATTAATTATAGAACGATAAGTGGTGAGCAAACTTGGAACTACACAAAAATAAACTCATAAAATAATCAGCGTTGGGCACCACGGGGCTGTGGTTTACGCAGTACAGAAGAACAAAATCAATGTCCACGTCCAGAGATGCGTTTTCCAAGATTTATTCCAAATTTTGCAGGCAAACAAGGATAAATGTTCAAGGCTTACACTTGCTGCCTCTCCTGCCCTTGTCTCTCTTGTCTCTTCTGCCCCTGCCTCTTCTGCCCCTGCCTCTTCTACCCCTGTCTCTCCTGCCCCTGCCTCTTCTGCCCCTGCCTCTCCTGCCCCTGTCTCTCCTGCCCCTGCTTCACCTGCCCCTGTCTCATCTGTCTCTTCTGCTCCTGCCTCTCCTGCCCCTGCCTCTTCTGCCCCTGCCTCACCTGCCCCTGTCTCTCCTGTCTCTTCTGCTCCTGCCTCTCTTGCCCCTGCCTCTTCTGCCCCTGTCTCTCCTGTTTGTCCTGCCCCTGCCTCACCTGTCCCTGTCTCTCCTGCGCCTGTCTCTCCTGCCCCTGTCTCTCCTGCCCCTGCCTCTTCTGCCCCTGCCTCTCCTGCCCCTGTCTCTCCTGCCCCTGCCTCACCTGCCCCTGCCTCTCCTGCCCCTGCCTCTCCTGCCCCTGCCTCTCCTGCCCCTGCCTCTCCTGCCTCTCCTGCCCCTGTCTCTCCTGCCCCTGCCTCTCCTGCCCCTGCCTCTCCTGCCTCTCCTGCCCCTGTCTCTCCTGCCCCTGCCTCTCCTGCCCCTGCCTCACCTGCCCCTGCCTCTCCTGCCCCTGTCTCTCCTGCCCCTGCCTCTCCTGTCTCTCCTGCCCCTGTCTCTCCTGTCTCTCCTGCTCCTGTCTCTCCTGCCCCTGCCTCTCCTGCCCCTGCCTCTCCTGTCTCTCCTGCCTCTCCTGCCCCTGCCTCTCCTGCCCCTGTCTCTCCTGCCCCTGTCTCTCCTGCCCCTGTCTCTCCTGCCCCTGTCTCTCCTGCCCCTGCACTGCTGTACCACCACCTTTATCCAAAAGATGCCCCTCAGACTGAATCACAAAGTAGAAAAAGTGTGAATATAAATAACAAATTAAACTAAACAAATGAACAAACATATTCACATATTAACATAATTAACAAAAATATATTAAATGTGCAAATTAACTGTAACAAAATTAGAATACCTGTGGTCATGAGCTCTGGGTAATGACCGAACGGACGAGATCGCGGATACAAACGGCTGAAATGAGTTTCCTCCTCATTGTGGCTGGGCGCTCCCTTAGAGATAGGGTGAGGAGCTCTGTCACACGGGAGGAACTCGGAGTAGAGCCGCTGCTCCTCCACGTGGAGAGGAGCAGCTGAGGTGGCTCGGGCGTCTGTTCCGGATGCTTCTTGGACTCCTCCCTCGGGAGGTGTTCCGGGCACGTCCCACCGGGAGGAGGCCCCGGGGAAGACCCAGGACACACTGGAGGGACTATGTCTCCCAGCTGGCCTGGGAACGCCTTGGGGTCCCCCCGGAGGACCTGGAGGAAGTGTCCGCGGTGAAGGAAGTCTGGGAGTCCCTGCTTTGACTGTTGCCACCCGCGACCCGGCCCCGGATAAGAGGAAGAATATGGATGGATGGATGGATGGATGGTATAAAGAAAATAAGCATAATCTCCTACATTACAAACTATTTTCGGCTGCTTCTACAGTAAATCTGGGGTCAGACAAGCTTTAATCAAATCCATGAAAAAAGGATTCAGTGTACTTTATTCTCCACTGCCGTACACTTACCGCTGCAGCTGTTGTTTTCAGAGTGATTTTCATGCTTTCGAATGGACCTATTTATTTAGACACGTGCAAAGAGACAACTCAAGATAAAATGTTCATGAAAATACTATGGGCTTAGTGCTGTCACGATACTAGAATTTCAAACTCAATTTCGATACTAAGGAATAGACTCGATACTCAGTACTGATTCCGATACCATGACGATATCAAAAACTCTTTATTTAAGCAATAGAATGCAATTTTCACACTGTTACCTCCTCAAAAACATACTGTACGTGGAGGTGTGTTTTCTTTCATTCGCACTTTTTTATGTCAAATCAAAATGCTCATGATGTCATGTAGTGGTTGTAGTAGTATGTAGTAGTTTAAAAAAAAGTTAACAGCTACTTTTTACCTTTAGAAAAACAAACCTATTTAGCAGACCCCCCAGGATTTCGCGGGCATTTTTTGTGATTGTTGCGGGCTAAAATGCCTGAATTTGCGTGAGGTTTTCCAAAAAGTTGCGATGAAAGTTGCGGTGCTTTTAAGGTTTTTGTTGCAATTTTGTTGCGGGAGGAAGTGAAAGTTGCGATAAATAGTTGCAATTTTTCGCTTTTTGTAATTAAAATTGAGTAATATTTTGAATACTGAGTTATTACTGACAAAGAATAAAACAAAGACACAGAGATCACAGATATGGTCCTAAAACAACCTTACCAACATCGAAAATAAATTACTACTAGGAGGGAAACTGTTTCGGTCTTTTGCTGTTATTTTAGTGGGCAAATGGCGCCGCAGACATGTTTCTTTGCCATTAGAAGCCGTGTCTCAGTTCCCAGAGCTCGCGGCTTGGAGCGTGGCCCGAAGGGCATGTGCGTCACACATTTCGACAGAACACCGGCACGACGACTGCTGTCCCACTTCTTTTTTGTCGCATGCGCAGTCAACACGTGGTCCGAACACCGCAGTCGTTAAGCGGTCCGCGGACTGCAGTCGGGGCTGAGCAAGTGTGCACCGCTTTGACTGCAGTCTGAGCCCCCTTCGGGCCGCGCTCCGAGCTGTGCGCTCTGGGAACTGGGACACGGCCGCAGTTTCATTTCGTCACACGGAAGTAAAGCAGAAGGAAGTTGGTCGGCGTTCAATACGTCACCGATGATTGGTCAAAATTAGTAAAAATTGCGAAAAAGTTGCGGTGATTGGTCAAAATTGCAACACCGCCCTGAATTCGCAGGGATTGGCTGAAGTTGCGTTGAAGTTGCAAATCGCAACATCGCAAATTCCTGGAGGGTCTGATTTAGGATTAAAAATAAATTAATTGAAATGTATAAATTAAAGCACAACTTCAGCGGTACACTGGCTGAGTGGTTAATATTCATGTTTCACGGCGATAAAGTTCCAGGTTTGATCGCCAGGCCTTTCTATGTGGAGTTTGCATGTTCTTCCTGTGTCTCGGTTGGTTTCCAATTGTTTCCCCGATAAACCCAAAACATGCTCTACAGATCCTGACCAAGACCAGACAAGATCTGCAGATGGAGCTGACAATGGAGCTTAAATAAAGTGAACATGTATACAGAAGGTGTTTTTTGTTGTTGTTGTTTTTTTTTCAAATTTCTAACAGAATAAAATAGCCTTTTTCATTCACTTAATATTAATTAATTATAATTCATAGCATTTATGCAGCGCCTTTCATGACACCCAAAGCGCTTTACAGTTCATTGTTCATTCACTCCACACTTGGTGGTGGTGAGATACTTTCTGTAGCCACAGCTGCCCTGGGGCAGACTGACGGAAGCGAGGCTGCCAATCTGCGCCATCGGCTCCTCCGACCACCTCCAACACTTTCATACTAGGCAATGTGGGTGAAGTGTCTTGCCTAAAGACACAATGACAGTTTTTGCGACTGGCGCCCCCCTGTGGCTCCTGGAATTCCCAGTGTCTCCCATCCAAGTCCTGACCAGGCCCTGCCCTGCTGAGCTTCTGAGATCTGACGGGATCAGGCTTTGACAAGTGGGTATGGCCACTTAAAAGAGAAGTAACGTTTTTTTACAATCTGAGCCTTATTTCGGTAATAAAACAAGTTGTTTTACTCACCCATAGCACTTTGGTGTCATATGGAGCACTTCCAGAGATGTTTTAGATTTGCGATCTCCATAATGTGAGTTCTCGGGGCACATGTTTGCGGTCTCCAAATAACACAATCTTTAGCACTTTTCAAATCATAGAAGCTCGATGTCTTAGTCTACGATTTCGTTTGGTCAAAAGTGGCCTGTAATCCGAGATTTAGCCATAGTTTCGAGTAGATGAGGAGGCCAGTGCGCATGTGCGGATTGTGATCTCAGCTCCCGGGACCCAAACATGAAACGCATAGCTGTAAACTATGGCTAAATCTCGGATTACAGGCCACTTTTGACTCAAACGAAATCGTAGACTAAGACATCGAGCTTCTATGATTTGAAAAGTGCTAAAGTTTGTGCTATTTGGAGACCGCACGGGGCATATTACATGCTTGGCGAATATATTATATGCCCCGAGCTATGGCTAGAAGTCGCGCTAGGCTAACGCAAATCTAAAACATCTCTGGAAGTGCTCCATATGACACCAAAGTGCTATGGGTGAGTAAAACAACTTGTTTTATTACCGAAAGAAGGCTCAAATTGTAAAAATGTTACTTCTCCTTTAAAACAGAGCCTTTTTGTCACACCTCGAGTACCCCCTCACTCATTCGTGTTGATAATTCTCCAAAAGTAAAACGTGAGACAACAGATTATTAAATGAAAATCATTTTATTTCAGCTCCTTAATTTGAAAATTTAATTCTCAGGCATTTTCTTTCTTTTCTTTAACTCAAATCTTTAACTCAGATTTGACTCAACTCTCCCCCTGCGCCTGGCAGCAACACTGCCGAGTACCCCCTGCAGTGTGCTCGCGTACCCCTAGGGGTAATTGTACCCCTGGTTGGGAAACACTGACTTTAAAGACAACCTTCTCGTCAAAGCAAACTGGTACTTGGATGGGAGTCCACTGGGAAAATCAAACAGGAAATCAGTGGTAAAAAACTGTTGTGTTTTTAGGCAAGGCACTTCACCCACGTTGCCTTGTATGAACGTGGAGTGAGCTTGAGTGTTGGCGGTGGTCGGAGGGGCCGGTGATGCAGATCGGTTCAACAGGAACAAATTATTTTTAAACTTAAGTAAAACAACTTTAATTCTACTTGGAAACAGGAAGGTTGACACACAAATAAAGGTCATGATAGAAGGGATAAACATTGAAAGAGTTCAGCAAAGTAAATTCCTGGGGGTAATTGATGAAAAACTAAACTGGAAATCACATTTTAATTACAGTGGTATCTCACCTTACGAAAGACCCAACAAACGAAAATTTCAAGTTAGGAAACGCCTTCACGTTAAATTTTGGTCTCTAGATACGATTTCAAGTTCAAGTTACGAAACGCGAAATCTCAAAAATTCAAATAATGCGCGCTCAGCCACACACATTATACGCTTTTCTCAGACTGAATTTAAACTTTTCTCACATTTGTCTCTCGTTTAAACACTCAAACTTTCATAGATTTTCAACAAAATTATTAATAGTGACGCGTGGGGGGAAGGGGGAGGGGGGAGAAAACTGCGCTCTGACACGTGTGATAGCGCAGCATGACAGCATGACCTGGCGCGGGGCTGCCAGCAGGTCTAGACCTGGACTAAACCAGGACTGGACCAGGACTAAACCTGGACTAAACCAGGACTAGACCAGGTGGATTAAAGCGCCGCGTGCGGGTCTATTTCCTGGTTTCGTTTCGAGTCACGGCTGAGGCGAGCAGCGAGGGGGACCGCACGCAGTCTGAGCGCATGAACGAACGCATGAACGAACGCATGCAAGAGCCGCGGTGGTCTAGACCTGGTCTAGACCAGTCTAGACCAGGTCTAGAGGAGGCAGGGTTTGAGCACGGGTCTCGTTCATGCGCTCAGACTGCGTGCGGTCCCCCTCGCTGCTCGCCTCAGCCGTGACTCGAAACGAAACCAGGAAATAGACCCGCGCGCGGCGCTTTAATCCACCTGGTCTAGACCTGGTATAGTCCACGTTTAATCCTGGGTCTACAGTCTCTACGCAGAACACAATGTTACACTATAAAAAACGTTACACTATAAAAAATTAAAAAAAACTTGGATCGGGGCCTTGGAACGAATCAGGCTTTTTCCATTGAAATAGCCACTCAACTTACGAAAAATTCACGTTAGGAAACCACTTCTGGAACGAATTAATTTCGTAAGGTGAGGTACAACTGTATATCCAATCCAAATGATCCAGGAGCATTTGCAGTATTGGCAAAAGCAAAACAAGAGCTACATAAAAAGTCTCTTCAGCAACTATACTTTTCACTCATTTACCCTTTTACTTAAACTATTGTGCAGAAGTTTGGGGAAATAATGATAAAACCAACATACATTCTTTAACAATATTACAAAAACGTGCTATTAGGATTAACCTCCTGGGACCTGAAGAAAAAAAGTGTATCTGAATTATCATTATTAATTTAGTTTTCTATTTGGAGGTAAATGAACACCTTAGCATTTACATTTTGTTAATTTTATTTTGTATTAATAATAATAATATTCGTAACGTGTCCTGCGTAAAGGACGTCAGGGACATTTTGGTGTTCAATCCACGTGAAGTTAACACGTCAAATAGTTTTTAGTCTGCCTTTTAATTTCTTATTTATTTATTTTAGTATTTTTTTTACTTATTTTTATGTATTATTTATTTTGTATTTACATTTTTTATTTAAGTATTTCATTTATTTTTATGTATTTTTAATTTTCATGTATTATTTATTGTGTATTTATTTTTATTTATTTATTTATTGTGTATTTATTTTTATTTATTTATTTATTTATTTTAGTATATATATTTTTTAATTTATTTTTATTTTTATGTATTATTTATTTTGTATTTATTTTTATTTAAGTATTTCATTTATTTTTATGTATTTTTTTATTTTTATGTATTATTTATTTTTTATTTATTTATTTTAGTATTTTTTATTTATTTGTATGTATTATTTATTGTGTATTTTTTTTATTTATTGTGTATTTATTTTTATTTATTTATTTATTTATTTATTTTAGTATATATATTTTGAAATTTATTTTTATTTTTATGTATTATTTATTATTTATTTATTTTTTTATTTAAGTATTTCATTTATTTTTATGTATTTTTTATTTTTATGTATTATTTATTTTTTATTTATTTATTTAAGTATTTTTTTTATTTATTTTTATGTATGATTTATTGTGTATTTATTTTTATTTATTTATTTATTTATTTTAGTATATATATATATTTATTTTTATTTTTATGTATTATTTATTTTGTATTTAATTTTTTTATTTAAGTATTTCATTTATTTTTATGTATTTTTATTATTTTTATGTATTATTTATGTATTATTTATTTTTTATTTATTTATTTTAGTATTTTTTATTTATTTTTATGTATTATTTGTTGTGTATTTATTTTTATTTATTTATTGTGTATTTTTTTTTTTTTTTTTTTAGTATTTTTTTATTTATTGTTATTTTTATGTATTATTTATTTTGACAGACTGGTTAACTCAGTGTCCACTATAAAGGACACAAATGAATGGGCGGGTCTCAGGAGGTTAAACATAATGTGTGCTTATTTCTAGAATCAAAACTCTTAAAATTTCCAGATTTAGTAGAATATTTGTCAGAACTTATTATGTTAAATGCAAGAAATGATCAACTACCAGTAAATATTCAAAATGTATTTACAGAAAGAGAAGTCGGGTATAACCTAAGAGGAACAGTAATATATAAACATGCTCGAGCGCTGACCACAAGGTTTTTGTATATCGCTCTGTGGGGTGAAAATATGGAAGTGATGAACTAAAACACTGTTCAAACTATAATCAGTTTAAAAAATGATACAAATGTAGTATTCTGAGTCGTTATAGTGATGCAATGTTGTAATGGTTAGTATATTAAATTATTATAAATGGCTTATCTGTGAACATTGTAAATATAAGTTGTATAGTAACAGCAGATAAATGTGACGAAGATGGTTCAGAGGAAACCGGACAATATTAATGTTTAAGTGACTGTAAGGGGCGGGATTCAAAAAGTTGACACTTCTTCCCATTACCCTTTGAGATATGTTTACTTCTGTAAAGAAATTATATTAATATGCCGACACGTTAGGGGTGGGTATTGGCAAAGACGTCACGATTCAATTCGAATCACGATTCATATGCCACGATGCGATACTATCACGATGCATCACGATACTTGAATTATTGCGATGCATTGCAATATATTCGACATACTTCAGTGAAAATGTACCAAAAAAAAGAGGATAACTTAAAGCCCCAGTGTGTAGGATTCGTGGCGCATAGGTGGATGGTGCTATTGCACTTTCTGTTTTAGCTACGGCAGACCTCGAGGGTCACCCAGGCGCGCGCACGAGCAGCACGCCGCTACTGTATAAATAAAACGCGGTCCCGGGTTTTTTTTTTTTTTTTTTCATGAAAACACACATTCCCGATCATGTACCATGACACTCTACACATCAAATGAAACCTTACAGTCTCCTCTTTTTGACTATGCAATTCATTTCCCTGCAAAACAATCACTCCCCGAGCACATGGGGCTTTTATACGGAAAAGCACAAAACGAGGTTAGCTTACCTTAGAATGCTTTCCACAGGTCAAACTCTTTTTGTCCGTAAGGATCCAGCGAATAAAATCCAGTAAAACAATTTAGTCCAAAACACGTGTTAGATCCATTACGACGTCTGATCCGGCAGCATGCTTGTGTTGTTTACCCAAAACCACGAGCCTTGTCGAAGGCGAAGGCGGAGCCCAAATGTCCTTCTGCGGCTCTCGTATTCAAAATGGCTGCCTCTGCATGGGGAAGATCCCCCTTTTATGTGACTATATCTAAGTCCAAAAGAATACTTTGATTTCATGATGGAAGTGAAAAGGCTTGGAAAACAATGTATTTTTGAATGGGTATCTTCAATTTCGGTAATTAACGGGTAAAAATCTTACACACTGTCCCTTTAAATATCAGTGGCTGTGTATCTGGGTAGTGTCTTCAATTGATACAGAACTCTGAGCAACTCAATTCATAAGTTAATTTATTGAATAACAAAAACAAATAAACCAAACCAATAACAAAAAAAGTGCAAAGGATTTTTTCTAAAACAAAAAATGATGTTCAAACATTTGCCATTTTGGAGGTCGCGACCATCATAACAAACAATACCCTTTCACAAAGAAAAAAGTGCATAGGATTTATAAAAAAAAAATAATAATTATTATTATTTATTATTATAATATTATATATTATAATTATTAATTAATAAAAATCGATTTTTGACATCAAGAATCGATGCAGTATATTGTGAAAGTTAGTATCGCGATGCATTGTCATGACGATTATTTTGCACATCCCTACTACACGTACATGCATACGTGTAATGTATTATGTACTGTATAGTGACTTTGTGACATACTCAATAAATTCATTAATTAAAGGGACAGTGTGTAAGATTTTTACCCGTTAATTACTGAAATTGAAGATACCCATTCAAAAATACATTGTTTTCCAAGCCTTTTCACTTCCATCATGAAATCAAAGTATTCTTTTGGACTTAGATATAGTCACATAAAAGGGGGATCGTCCCCATGCAGAGGCAGCCATTTTGATTACGAGAGCCGCAGAAGGACATTTGGGCTCCGCCTTCGCCTTCGGCAAGGCTCGTGGTTTTGGGTAAACAACACAAGCATGCTGCCGGATCAGACTCGTAATGGATCTAACACGTGTTTTTAAATTGTTTTACTGGATTTTTATTCGCTGGATCCTTACGGACAAATTGAGAGCGAGTTTATGGTGAAATACAGAGTTTGACCTGTGCAAAGCATTCTAAGGTAAGCTAACCTCGTTTTGTGCTTTTCCGTATAAAAGCCCCATGTGCTTGGGGAGTGATTGTTTTGCAGGGAAATGAATTGCATAGTCAAAAAGAGGAGACTGTAAGGTTTCATTTGATGTGTAGAGTGTCATGGTACATGATCGGGAATGTGTGTTTTCATGAAAAAAAAAAAAAAAAAAAACGGACCGCACGGCGCGCGGCTCTTGCGCGCGCCCGGGTGACCCTCAAGGTCTGCCGTAGCTAAAACAGAAAGTGCAATAGCACCATCCACCTATGCGCCACGAATCCTACACACTGGGGCTTTAATTCATTGGCAGTTCCGTCAGTCTGTCCCAGGGCAGCTGTGGCTACGAAAGTACATAACCACCTCGGAGTTTGGAGTGAATGAATAATGCACCAAATTGTAAACCGACTTTGAGTGAAATTTCTGTACTAAGACTAACATTTAATATCAAATTTAAAAATGGAATTATTCTATTTCATTTACCAGAGGTTCACCTTAAAACCAAACCAACCAAACTGCCCCAATGACACATTTTCTAGCAGCATCTCCTGTTTCCGGAAAGCCTCAGTGTGTCTGTCACTGTGGATCTGCCTCAGGTAATTAAAAGACCTCTAGAATCTGATAATTGCCCTTAATTAAAATGTGCTAACTTCATAAACCTCCATTAGCGCTGGGTGGTGTCTCCTTTAAAACTTCCCCGTGGTTCAGACCCAATCCGCCGCTGCTCAAATCAGTGTGAAAATCCGCCGCAGACGCCGCAGTTAGAAAGCCAGATGCCCCGGATAAGATAGGCCCCGTGATAAGATAAGGCACGGCTTCTCAAAGTGATTTCTCGTGCTGTATTCAATTTAGATGCGGAGATATGCATGGAATAAATTGGCTTTGGGGGCTGAGGATAATACACTTCTAGTAGCAGTTGTTGTTTTCAGAGCGATTTTCATGCTTTCGATTGGGCCCATTTGTTTAGACATGTGCAGAGGAGAAGAGACAACTCCAGATAAAATGTTGTGGGAAATACCGTGGGCTTAGCGCTGTCACGATACTGGGATTTCAAACTCAATTTCAGTACGGAGGAACAGACTCGAGACTCAATACTGATTCTGATAACACGATGGTAAAAAAACACTCTTCATTTAGGGAATAGAATGTAAGGTCGTTTTCACACCTGTCTTGTTTGGTTCGTTTAAAGCGAACCAGAGTTCGTTTGCTCCTTTGATTCGGACCTTTTGCGCTGGTGTGAATAAAAAACAAAAATCTCGATCCGGAGCAAACAAGCGAACCGAGACCACCTAAAAAGCTCGGTCTCGGCACGGTTCCATTCGAATGTCAAGCATTATGGGAAACCGAGGCTGACGAAACAAAACTAAACGAAACTTACGAGGCTTACTTACATTTTGCGTGAAGAGCAAGAGTCAGAACTTGATGCGCACATGAGCGCTGTCCTCCGTACCCGTCTCGCCCTGTGTCTTCGTCGTTTGTAAATTGATTGTAAAATAGTGTAAACCTCACGATGCTGCTCAAACATTTGTGCGAACTGTAAAAACTGAGCAAACCATATCGCTAAGGCTAGACTGAAAACAGCAACGGCATTATTCTCCTCCTTCCGTGTTTTGGCACGACGCTTTGACACGGCTCATTTCTGTCCAGTGGCTGAGCGACCTCAGCACACGTGGTTTTGTTTATAGATGTTGGTTCACTTGGGAAAAAAATGTAGTGTGAAAGCGAACCGCACCAAAATATATATACAGTGGTACCTCACCTTACGAACGACCCAACAAACCAAAATTCCAAGTTACGAAACGCCTTCACGTTAAATTTTGGTCTCTAGATACGAAAGAAAATTCAAGTTACGAAACGCGAAATCTCAAAAATTCAAATAATGCGCGCTCAGCCACACACATTATACGCTTTTCTCAGACTGGATTTAAACTTTTCTCACATTTGTCTCTCGTTTAAACACTCAAACTTTCATAGATTTTCAACAAAATTATTAATAGTGAAGTGTGTGTGTGTGTGTGTGTGTGTGTGGGGGGGGGGTGCCCGCGGACACATGTGTGATAGCGCAGCATGACCCGGCGCGGCTGCGAGCACGAGACCCGTGCTCAAACCGTGCCTCCTCTAGACCAGGATTAAACCAGGTCTAAACCAGGTCTAAACCAGGTCTAAACCAGGTCTAAACCAGGTCTAAACCAGGTCTAAACCAGGTCTAAACCAGGATTAAACCACCGCAGCTCTTACCTGTGTTCGTTCATGCACTCGGACTGCGTGCGGTCCCCTCCTCGCCTCAGCTGTGACTCGTGAGAAACCAGGAAATAGACCCGCACGCGGCGCTTTAATCCACCTGCTCTAGTCCTGGTTTAATCCAGGTTTAGTCCTGGTCCAGTCCAGGTATAGACCTTCGAAACCACTTCTGGAACGATTTAATTTCGTAAGGTGAGGTACCACTGTATATATTTTGAAATTTGGTCCAGACCAAAGCAAGTGAACTATCGGACTTTCCTGGTGTGAAAACGACCTAAGAGCGATTCAGAAGCCCCTAGAAACACAGCAAGTCCAGTTACGTCGCCCGGATTGGCGATACCGGGGCCCCACCCTGGAGCCAGGCCCGGGGTGGGTGCTTAAGAGTGCAGCCCGAAGAAACAACGTGGGGCTATCCTTCCGTGGACCCAGGCCTGGACTGGTAATCGGGCATACCGAGTATTTTCCCGGTGGGTCGACAGTCTTCAGGGCCGATGACAGACCGACAGACCGGCCCACAATTTAGAGGAGGAGTCTCATTGGTCCATCTTCAATACAGACAGTGGACTAAACCAATCAGGATATAGAAGCTTACGAGAGCGGTCCCGCCCCTTTCTCTGCACTGATCCCCGCCAGTTTCAGTGTTGAGCGTGGAAACATGGAGAAGCGGCAGAAAGGGGGTGTGGAGAAGTTACGGGCTAAAAGATGAAAAAATCTCACTGTAGACGCTGCAAAATGTTCTAAAATAACAAACATATTCTCTGGAGGGGCTGGAGCCTCCATGTCCTCTGCAGGCTGAAGGTGGACAGGGAGAGGAGCAGCCAGAGACTGTGGACAGGGAACCCGAAGGAACCCGAGGGAGCCCGAGGGAACCCGAGGGAACCCGAGGGAACCTGAAGGAACCCGGGGGACAGAGTGACCAGGGAAGTGTCGCACAGGTACAGCAGGTCAGCAGGTAGTAATGTTAGGATTAATACCGGGATTTTTGGGTGATGGACAGACATGAAAATCGCTCACCTTTTGGCAACATTCGCTGTTTTGAAGCCAAAACAGGTGACCTATGTGAATCGTGTAGATTCGATGAGAAAAGTTTTTTTTTTGTGTGTGTGTGCAAGATGCATTTATATAAACCATTGAAAGTGTAGTTACTGTGAGTTTGCTGGTGGCTTTTGGGGATTTTTCCTTTAAATGTTGCGCCCTGGTTTCCCCTCGGCCAAGACGTAACAACAGTAAAATACTTTGCTTCGGGGAACACAAACATAACTTAGTCCATTGTGCTCCGCTAATTATGAGGGGCCGGTCTAAGCCAAAAATGCCAGGGCCGTTTTTTGGTCCCAGTCCAGCCCTACGTGGACCCACCACCCGCAGGAGGATCCATAGGGGGCTGGTGTAGGGGGATTTGGGTGGCAGTCGAAGACAGGAGCCTCGACAACCTGATCTCCAGACATGGAGACTAGCTTTATTCTGGGCATGTCCCACCGGGAGGAGGCCCACGGGAAGACCCAGTGTGTCCTGCTGGAGGGACTATGCTTCTCGGCTGGCCTGGGAACGCCCTGGGGTCCCACCAGAGGAGCTGGAGGAAGTGTCCGGAGTGAAGGAAGTCTGGGAGTCCCTGCTTAGACTGTTGCCCCCGTGACCCGGCCCCGGATAAGAGGGAAAAAAATGGATGGATGGATAGTTCCCTCCTCAAAAAACATACCTGGAGTTGTCTCAAAATGAGGTAGACTTTACTGGAAAATTTAGAAATTGGCAAGGTACAAACAAGGCAGGGTGTAGATGCCCTGACGAAGACCCTCTCGCTGGTCGAAACACTTTTGCCTCCCTCCGTGTAATAAAGGATTTTTAATATTTTCAGTCGGTGTGCCTCGGGTTTGTACCATGCCCATTTTTACATTTTTCAGTAATGGCTACATTCTGTTGAAACTTCAAAATTCAGCCCTCGTAGACCACCTGTACTGTTATTTTTTAAACTTTTTTATGACCCAGTGAAGCACTCTACCTTTTTCCCTCACCTGACACCTGGAGTTCTCCTAATATAACGAATTATACAAATCAAAAAATGATGATTTAGAAGCCTTCAGTCCCCACGTTTGAAGGTTCTATTACGCAAAATGGATTCTTGTTGCTTTCAGCCATCGTAAAACAAACCTGGAGTTGTGTTTTGTTTCATTCACACATGTTTGAGTAATCCCCAAAATGCTCTCTTGCACCTCGTGATGTCATGTAGTGGTGGTTAACGATGATCTTTTACCTTTAGTTCAGTAGAAATTGGCAATTCCAGGGCTGAAATAATCCAAATGATGGAGTCTAAAAACACTATGGAGCACTTTGGATGAGTTCAGCCCTGGAATTGTCAATCACTACTGAACAAGAAGATAAAGATAGCTGTTAACTTGAAAACTACCACTTGAACAGGGCGTTTTGAGGTTTGGAGATGTAAACAGATGAAGTCAAACACATGAGAATGAAACAAAAACTAAAGCAGCACAAACGAAATTTTTTGCAGCACAAAACAGCACAAACGAAGCACAAACGATTGACATAGTTTTTGTGTAGGTGTGCGTTTGATGGGGGGCCAACTTCACGCAGGTGCTGAAGGCTTCTAAATCATCATTTTTGATTTGAATAATTAGTCATATTAGGAGGATTTCCATGTTTGTTCAGGGGTTACTCGGTGCGAGACGGGGCCAGGGTCCACTCAGGGGTCATTCAGGGGGTCACGGAGGGTTCAACGGTTTATTGGATTGACACGTTTAGCTGTTGCCGTTCCGTTCAGACCATAATCCATGTTTGTCCCCCGTTTGTGAAAATGACCTTCAGGAGATCTGGAGCTGTAACGAACCAATCTGGACAAAACTGACGTTATCGTACTAGTCTTTTCATAGTCTCTTTATGGTTAGCTGTAAGATCCTGTACGAGGCACCGCCCACAAATCTACGTCACCCACGCTCCCGCACGACAATTCTCCATAAATAAACAAAAACATGACACAAAACTGTACACTACGACTTCACAAACCTGACGCGATGTGCAGTAGTTTCATTAGGGCGATCAACACCGGCTGTGGTGAAAGTGCTCTGAAGGGGGAGTGACTTTGTACAGAGAGCAATGGGAGGGGGGACTACGTTCTTTTTTCTCTTTCTCTCTCTGCCTCTCTCTCTCTCTCTCTCTCTCTCTCTCTCTCTCTCTCTCTGTCAGACTAATGAAGAGTTCTCTTGTCCAGCTCTATGTGGACATGCGGATTTTTCATCCTCTAATGTGTCCACGGGTCATTAACCAATCACAGCCGAGTCGACAGAGGGCGCAGGGCTGTGCTATACGCACACCACACAGCCCCACCCACATCCACACAACTCCGCCCAGACCAGAGTCCAGACCAGAGTCCAGACCAGAGACCTGAAACCAGAGACCAGAGATCAGAGATCAGAGACCTGAGACCAGAGACCAGAGACCAGAGACCAGACCAAAGACCAGACATCTGAGACTAGACCAGAGACCAGACCAGAACAGAGACCAAGGGCCAGGGACCAGACCAGAGACCAGAGACCAGAGACCAGACCAGAGACCAGACCAGAGACCTGAGACCTGAGACCTGAGACCTGAGACCAGACCAAAGACCAGAGATCAGACCAGAGACCTGAGACCAGACCAAAGGCCAGAGACCAGACCAGAGACCTGAGACCTGAGACCACAGACCAGACCAGGGACCAGAGACCAGACCTGAGACCTGCGACCAGACCAAAGGCCAGAGACCAGAGATCAGACCAGAGATCAGACCAGAGACCAGAGACCTGAGACCAGACCAAAGGCCAGAGATCAGACCAGAGACCAGAGACCTGAGACCAGACCAAAGGCCAGAGACCAGACCAGAGACCAGAGACCAGAGATCAGACCAGAGACCAGACCAAAGACTAGAGATCAGAGACTAGACCAGGGACCAGACCAGAGACTAGAGCAGAGACCAGGGACCAGGGACTAGAGGCCAGACCAGAGACCAGAGACCAAACCAGACCAGGGACCAGAGACCAAACCACACCCACATCTCCACATCTCCGCCCTGTTTCAGACCAAAGAGTTCCCGGTTCAACCTCTGGGCGGGTCTGCCGAGGTGGTCCACTGCCCTCCTCCAACACCTCTCTCTTTCCTTTCTCTAAACCCTTCCTCTACACCCTCTTCTCTCTGTTCATCCCTCGCTCTCACCCCCACCCCCGGAGGACTGACCCACTTGCCGTGTAACAGATGACCCTTCCTTCAGGCTTTGGAGAAACACGATTGGATGAAAAATGCACCTTCACTTTTCACGCTGGATTCATTACAAACGGACTGGCTTCATTGACTTGCAGCAGTGGACCAGTTGGTTAGTTCACCCATAAACCAGGCAGTTGGTGGTTTAAGTCCCACTCTCATTGGGGTCCATCGGCAAGACACTTCGGTCGACATAAACAGAAGCATTTAGGCGTTTCGTTTCAGTTATATTCTGTAATATCTTTGGTAAGACTTTCACATGCAAATAGGTTCTGATGAGTTTACATTTTTTCACTAATTTTGTTTATTTTGGTAGAATTTTGTTGAGATCTGGGCAGCAGATCTGTCTGGACCCAAACACAGAAAAGTGGAAGAAAATGAATGAATGTTGTAAATATAAATTAAACTGAGAAGCAATTTGTGAAGAAAAGTTGAAAAATATGTGAAAATTACAGGAGGTATAAGGAAGAGAGATCAGCAACCAGAGACCAGACCAGGAACCAGACCAAAGACTAGACCAGAGACCAGACCAGAAACCAGACTAGACCAGAGACCAGACCAGAAACCTGACTAAAGACTAGACCAGAGACCAGACCAGAAACCAGACCAAAGACTAGACCAGAGACCAGAAACCAGACCAAAGACTAGACCAGAGACCAGACCAGAAACCAGACCAAAGACTAGACCAGAGACCAGACCAGAAACCAGACTAGACCAGAGACCAGACCAGAAACCAGACTAAAGACTAGACCAGAGACCAGACCAGAAACCAGACCAAAGACTAGACCAGAGACCAGAAACCAGACCAAAGACTAGACCAGAGACCAGACCAGAAACCAGACCAAAGACTAGACCAGAGACCAGACCAGAAACCAGACCAAAGACTAGACCAGAGACCAGACCAGAAACCAGACCAAAGACTAGACCAGAGACCAGACCAGAGACCAGACCAGAAAACAGACCAAAGACTAGACCAGAGACCAGACCACAAATCAGACCAGAGACCAGACCAGAGACCAGACCAGAAATCAGACCAGAGACCAGACCAGAGACCAGACCAGAAACCAGACCAGAGACCAGACCAGAGACCAGACCAAAGACCAGACCAGAGACCAGACCAGAAACCAGACCAGAGACCAGACCAAAGACCAGACCAGAAACCAGACCAGAGACCAGACCAGAGACCAGACCAAAGACTAGACCAAAGACCAGACCATAAACCAGACCAGGGACAAGAGAGAAAAGCGTTTGACGGACCCAAAGGGAAAGTTACACGCTCCACCTTTCTGTTTGAGCGCATAATGTGAAATATTATTTTACACTGACCACATTTCCACTCGAATCCTGTGCAACAACTGCTCCTGGTGCTAATCCCTCCCCCACACAATCAGCGGAGACTGCAGAGCTCTTCTATGGACCGGCATCAATACTGACACCTTATCAGGCCCTCGCAGCGTCACTCAAACAATACCGCGTACGTCTGCGTCTGTAGGGCCTAAAGAAACCGCAAATAAAGGCGTGCATCCTCTTAGTATCCCTCGCTTTGGGACCCAGACAAAGATAGAAACAATTTAAGGTTTATTCTTGGGTGGTTTGGGGAAAGGAGGGGGGCTTCCGTGTTTAATTTGCTGTGAAATGTAGTGTTGGACATGCAGATAATTCAGGGACAAAAAGCGCAGTAATTAGTGAGTGCTGGGCCTGTCCCTGGCGAGGGGATTGCGGAGGTAGTATTGGATTGTTTTGGAGGAGCTTTGGCGTCTGGATAGACAGGAGACCACCCCTGTCTTTAAGATCGCCGTTCTACTCGTCTCTATGTGTGTTTAAAGATCATATGATACGTTTTTAAACAAGAGCTATTATGGAAAATCAACTTTTTGACCCTAGAACACTTTCGCTATAAAAAGTAACACCGTCACTTTTGCCGGGTAATTTTGACCCGATATAATATACCCAACAAAAAGTACTGGTCATGAAAAATAGATCAAAATGTGACCGACCATGGCAAAGCAGGACACAAGTGATCCCAGAGGTGTTTTGAGTTATTCACAGATTCTGAAAGTGTAGATTCTAAGTTTTCCAATGATGCCTTACACATGAAAATCTGACAATATTTGAAGAAGTTGTGGCTATTTGTCCTGTTTTAGTCCTGGTTTAGTCCTGTTTTAGTCCTGTTTTAGTCCTGGTTTAATCCTGTTTTAGTCCTGCTTTAGTCTTGCTTTAGTCCTGCTTTAGTCCTGCTTTAGTCCTGGTTTAGACCTGGTTTAGTCTTGGTTTAGTCCTGCTTTAGTTCTGGTTTAGTCCTGTTTTAGTCCTGCTTTAGTCCTGCTTTAGTTCTGGTTTAGTCCTGGTTTAGTCCTGTTTTAGTCCTGCTTTAGTCTTGCTTTAGTCCAGGTTTAGTCCTGGTTTAGTCCTGGTTTAGACCTGGTTTAGTTCTGGTTTAGTCCTGGTTTAGACCTGGTTTAGTCTTGCTTTAGTCCTGCTTTAGTTCTGGTTTAGTCCTGTTTTAGTCTTGCTTTAGTCCTGCTTTAGTCCTGCTTTAGTCCTGCTTTAGTCCTGGTTTAGTCCTGTTTTAGTCCTGCTTTAGTCTTGCTTTAGTCCTGGTTTAGTCCTGGTTTAGTCTTGCTTTAGTCCTGCTTTAGTCCTGCTTTAGTCCTGGTTTAGTCCTGCTTTAGTCCTGTTTTAGTCCTGGTTTAGTCCTGGTTTAGTCCTGGTTTAGTCCTGTTTTAGTCCTGTTTTAGTCTTGCTTTAGTCCTGCTTTAGTCCTGCTTTAGTCCTGGTTTAGTCCTGTTTTAGTCCTGCTTTAGTCTTGCTTTAGTCCTGGTTTAGTCCTGGTTTAGTCTTGCTTTAGTCCTGCTTTACTCCTGGTTTAGTCCTGGTTTAGTCTTGCTTTAGTTCTGCTTTAGTCCTGGTTTAGTCCTGGTTTAGTCCTGTTTTAGTCCTGCTTTAGTCTTGCTTTAGTCCTGCTTTACTCCTGGTTTAGTCCTGGTTTAGTCTTGCTTTAGTCCTGCTTTAGTCCTGGTTTAGTCCTGGTTTAGTCCTGTTTTAGTCCTGCTTTAGTCTTGCTTTAGTTCTGCTTTAGTCCTGGTTTAGTCCTGGTTTAGTCCTGTTTTAGTCCTGCTTTAGTCTTGCTTTAGTCCTGCTTTACTCCTGGTTTAGTCCTGCTTTACTCCTGGTTTAGTCCTGATTTAGTCTTGCTTTAGTCCTGGTTTAGTCCTGGTTTAGTCCTGTTTAATCCTGCTTTAGTCCTGGTTTAGTCCTGTTTTAGTCCTGGTTTAGTCTTGCTTTAGTCCTGCTTTAGTCCTGGTTTAGTCCTGGTTTAGTCTTGCTTTAGTCCTGGTTTAGTCCTGTTTAATCCTGCTTTAGTCCTGCTTTAGTCCTAGTTTAGTCCTGGTTTAGTCCAGGTTTAGTCCTGCTTTAGTCTTGCTTTAGTCCTGCTTTACTCCTGGTTTAGTCCTGCTTTAGTCTTGCTTTAGTCCTGGTTTACTCCTGGTTTAGTCCTGCTTTAGTCTTGCTTTAGTCCTGCTTTACTCCTGGTTTAGTCCTGCTTTAGTCTTGCTTTAGTCCTGCTTTACTCCTGGTTTAGTCCTGCTTTACTCCTGGTTTAGTCCTGATTTAGTCTTGCTTTAGTCCTGGTTTAGTTCTGGTTTAGTCCTGTTTAATCCTGCTTTAGTCCTGGTTTAGTCCTGTTTTAGTCCTGGTTTAGTCTTGCTTTAGTCCTGCTTTAGTCCTGCTTTAGTCCTGGTTTAGTCTTGCTTTAGTCCTGGTTTAGTCCTGTTTAATCCTGCTTTAGTCCTGCTTTAGTCCTGTTTTAGTCTTGCTTTAGTCCTAGTTTAGTCCTGGTGTCATGTGTTGTCATATTTAATATGACAACACATTATAAATTACAGTGGTTTTCTTTTATTTTCAACTGTCGTATGTGTAACAAAATGAAAAAAAAAAAAAAAAAAAAAAAACATAGGAAGACCCTAAAAACATGCTCCAAAATTACTGAAAAATTAGGAATTTGAGAACAAAAAATTCCAAAAAAAAAAAATAATGATGATGATTCCCTGGTGAAGCTCAGACTCCTCGACACACGAACAGTTCCAGTAGAGAGGAACAAAAATAGTATTTTTTCAGTGGGTAGAAATGACCCATTGACTAAATATAAATATATTGTTTTCACCATAAGAATTCCCTTTGAAATCAGCACTTTGTGATATTTATTCATAACCACTGCACTAAATAAGGATAGATACACATTCAAGCAACACTCTTACTTACCTATTCCTTATATTCTCTTACATTAAATTCATCACATTCTTACATTTCTCTTTCACTATCGCCGGGTGAAAATCAGCCTAAAGCCTGTAGGAAAAAGTGGGCTTTGGGGTAAGGAAACACCTACACCTTCAGAGATGTCAAAAACAATGGTGAAGCTCCCCAGGGACCCATGACACTCAGAAAAATGCTAAATGCAAATCATGTAAATACTTTTACTCGGGTCAAAATCATCCGGCGATAGTGATCTAGAGTTAAAACTTTCTACCAGGTTATAATCTTGTTCCCTCATCAAAAACATGTCTGAAGAGGTTTTATATGTCAACAAAGCATGTTTCAGTAATTTAGCGATAGTAGTAGCAGTAGTAGTAGTAGTAGTAGTAGTAGTAGTAGTAGTAGTAGTAGCAGCAGTAGTAGTAGTAGTAGTAGTAGTAGTAGTAGTAGTAGTAGTAGTAGTAGTAGTAGTAGTAGTAGTAGTAGTAGTAGTAGTAGTAGTAGTAGCAGTAGTAGTAGTAGTAGTAGCAGCAGTAGTAGTAGTAGTAGTAGTAGTAGTAGCAGCAGCAGTAGTAGTAGTAGTAGTAGCAGTAGTAGTAGTAGTAGTAGTAGTAGTAGTAGTAGTAGTAGTAGTAGTAGTAGCAGTAGCAGTAGTAGTAGTAGTAGTAGCAGTAGTAGTAGTAGTAGTAGCAGTAGTAGTAGTAGTAGTAGTAGTAGTAGTAGTAGTAGTAGTAGTAGTAGTAGTAGTAGTAGTAGTAGTAGTAGTAGTAGTAGTAGTAGTAGTAGTAGTAGTAGTAGTAGCAGTAGTAGTAGTAGTAGTAGTAGTAGTAGTAGTAGTAGTAGTAGTAGTAGTAGTAGTAGTAGTAGTAGTAGTAGTAGTAGTAGTAGTCCCAGGTCCTATTCAAACCCTCTATTTTCAGACTCCGCCCACAAGCTTACGTCATACAAGTACAGTGGTACCTCACCTTACGAAATTAATTCGTTCCAGAAGTGGTTTTGTAACGTGAATTTTTCATAAGTTGAGTAGCTATTTCAATGGAAAAGGCCTGATCCGTTCCAAGGTTGTTGTTTTTTTATAGTGTAACTTTTTTTTTTATAGTGTAACATTGTGTTCTGCGTCCTGATTGGCTAAGAGACTGTAGAGCCATGACTAAACGTGGAATAAACCAGGTCTAAACGAGAACTAAACCAGGTCTAGACCTGGACTGGACCTGGACTAAATCAGGATTGGACCAGGGCCGTGCGGCTGGTTTGTGGCTCGGGCTCCAGAGGACGCGTTCCGGGCGCCGCGGTTCTCTCTTGCTCGCAGACCCGGCACCGGTCGTGCAGACTAGGACTAGGGGTGCGTGCTCCTCGCGCCAGGTGCCCCTCGGTGCGCCCGGTGCTCCTCGGTGCGCCCGGTGCTCCTCGGTGCGCCCGGTGCTCCTCGGTGCACGTGGTGCTCCTCGCGCCAGGTGCTCCTCGGTGCGTGCGGTGCTCCTCGGTGCACCTCGTGCGTCGCGGGCGGTGCTCCTGTCTTCGCGCTGATTCCGGAGTCGTCTCCCCTCACGCTTCACTATTGAATACATTTTGTTGAAAATCTATGAAAGTTTGAGTGTTCAAACGAGAGAGAAAAGCGAGAAAAGCCCAACTCCAGTCTGAGAAAAGCGTAGAATGTGTGTGGTGAGGCATTTACAGCCCTAAAACATGTAGAACAATTGCAAAATACAAAGTTGTCCTACCTCGTGGACCTCTCCCACTACACTTTATCAACACACACGGGGTTAGGTTCCAGAGGTGGCCACCTCTGGAACCTAACCCCGTGTGTGTTGATAAAGTGTAGGCCTATTTACGTTTCGGGGCGTGCATCTGAGCGCGCATTAATTGAATTTTTGAGATTTTGCGTTTCGTAACTTGAATTTTCTTTCGTATCTAGAGACCAAAATTTAACGTGAAGGCGTTTCGTAACTTGAAATTTTCGTTTGTTGGGGCTTTCGTAAGGTGAGGTACCACTGTATTATCCAAAAGTACACGGCAACTTCACAAACCTGATGTGATAGTTTCATTAGGACTCTGAAGGGGGAGAGACTTAGTGTAGAGAGCAAAGGGGAGAATCAGTGTCAAAACCAAAACCAAACATGTTTTATGTTTTTATATAGAACTATATACTGTATATATAAAGGGAGCCTGACCTCATAATTGCACAACAGCAAACAGCAGATCCCCCCTCTCCTTTTCTCTCTTTCTTTCCTCTTTTATCCTTCTCCTTTTCTCCTCTCTCTCCCCTATTTTTCTCTCCTTCTCTCTTATTTTCCTAACCTCTCTCTGCCCCCCTCTATTTCCTTCTTTTCCTCCCTCTCCCACTCTCTCTCCTCTTTTTTCTGTCTCCTTTCTCCTCTCTCTCTCTCTCCATATTTCTCTCCCCCTCTCTCTCTTTCCCTTCTTCTCACTCTCTCTCATTTTTTCCACCCCCTATTTCTCTCTCCTTCTCTTTCTTTCCCTTCCTCTCCCTTTCTCCTCTTTTTTCCTTCTCCCTCTCCCTCTTTCTCTCTCTCTCCATGTCTATTATTCTCTTCACCTCTCTCTGCCCCCCTTTATTTCCTTCCTTCCTTCTTTCCCTCCCTCTCCCACTCTCTCTCCTCTCTTTTCTTCCTCTCTCTCCTCTTTATCCGTCTCCTTTTTCCTCTCTCTCCCCTTATTTCTCTCTCCTCTCTCTTTCACTTTGTCCCCCTCTCTCTCCTCTTTTTTCTGTCTCTTTTCTCCTCTCTCCTCTCTCCCCTATTTATCTCTCCTTCTCTCTCTTTCCCTTCCTCTCCCTCTCTCTCCTCTTTTTCCTTCTCCCTCTCCCTCTTTCTCTCTCTCTCTCTTATTCTCCTCATCTCTCTCTGCCGCCCTTTATTTCCTTCCTTCTTTCTCTCCCTCTTCCTCTCTCTCTCTCTCTTTTCCTTCCTCTTTCCCTTTCCTTCTTTTCCTCTCTCTCCCTCTCGCTCCTCTTTTTTCTATCTCCTTTCTCCTCTCTCCCCTTATTTCTCTCTCCTTCTCTCTCTTTCCATCCCTCCCCCTCTCTCTCCTCTTTTTCCATCTCCTTTCTCCTCTCTCTCACCTATTTCTCTCTCTTCCCCCCTCTCTCTCTCTTCTCTTTTTTTCCTTCTCCCTCTCCCTCTTTCTCTCTTTTCTTATTCTCTTCACCTCTCCCTGCCACCCCCTTTATTTCTTTACTCCTTTCCCTCCCACTCCCTCTCTCTCTTCTCTCTTTTCTGTCTCCTTTCTCCTCTCTCCCCCTATTCTCTCTCCTTCTTTTTCCTTCACCCTCTCCCTCTTTCTCTCTCTCCATCTCTCTTATTCTCCTAACCTCTCTTTGCTCCCCATTTATTTCCTATTTCCTTCCTCCTTTCCTTCCCTCTCCCACTCTCTCTCTCCTCTCTTTTCCTTCCTCTCTTTCTCTTTCTCTTTCCTTCTCTTCCCCCTCTCCCACACTCCTGCACTCGTTTATTTTCTGCCTGTTTCTGTCCTCGCTCGGAGCGGAGGAGACAGATTGGTCCATTACAGTGAGGGTCTGGAAGAGGCTGTGGCCCTGGAGCCTGGAGGGAGACCGGGGGGCGGCGGTGGAGGGTGTACCCGGGCAGGGGCGCTCGGTTTGGGCACGAGCGTGCGGGCGGCGGCGGGGGGTCGGACGGGGACGGCGATGCCAGATGTCAGATAGCAGCTCCTCTCAACAGGACGGAGAGACGATAAGAGCCGCCGAAATGTCCTCACCATCATCATTAACATTCTCCCTGTTCTATTAAAGACACACTGTGGAACTTTTCTGGAGGGGGTACACCACTTCACTGTCGTCACTCACAAATTAGAGCATCAATATTCCGCATAGGGCTTTTTACTGAGGCTCTCTCTCTCTCAATCTCTCTCCCTCAATCTCGCTCTCTCCCCCTCTCTTTCTTTCTCTCTCTCTCTCTCCCCCCCTCTCTTTCTCTCTCAATCTTTCTTTCTTTCTCTCTCTCTCTCTCCCCCCCTCTCTTTCTCTCTCAATCTCTCTCTGTCACTCTCTCTCACTTTCTCTCTCTATATATATATCTCTCTCTTTCTCTCTCTCTCTCAATCTCTCTCTCCCCTCTCTTTCTCTCTCAATCTCTCTCTGTCACTCTCTCTCACTTTCTCTCTCTCTATATATCTCTCTCTTTCTCTCTCTCACTCAATCTCTCTCTCCCCTCTCTTTCTCTCTTAATCTCTCTCTGTCACTCTCTCTCACTTTCTCTCTCTCCCTCAATCTCTCTCTCCCTCAATCTCTCTCTCAACCTCTCTCTTTCTCTCTCTCTCTCAATCTCTCCCTCACTCACTCTCTCTCTCTCAATCTCATGAGATTAAAATGTAATTAATTTCATTAATTAATTACAAATCCTGTAATTAATTAGATTAATTATTTTAATCGCCTGATAGCACTGCTTTTTACTTATTTTTCATGCATTATTACTATGGGCTCGCCTCTCCACAGATGTGACATGCAGTAAAAAGGGACCAGGCAGACCCTCTCTCCCCCTTCTCCTCCTCTCCCAATTCCTCTCTCGCCCACTTTCTCCTAGTCTCCCCATCTCCCTCCCTCCCTCCCTCCTCTCCTCTCTCCTCTCATCTTCCCTTTCCTCTCTTTTGCTTCCTCTGCTCCACTCTTCTCTCTCCTCTTCTCTCCTCTCCTCCCTCTCTCCTCTCTCTCCTCCCTCTCTCCTCTCTCTCTCTCCTCTCCCTCTCTCCTCTCCTCCCTCTCTCCTCTCTCCTCTCCCTCTCCTCTCCTCCCTCTATCCTCTCTCTCTCTCTCCTCTCTCTCTCCTCTCTCCTCTCCTCCCTCTCTCCTCTCTCTCTCCTCTCTCCTCCCTCTCTCCTCCTCTCTCTCTCCTCTCTCCTCTCTCCTCTCCTCCCTCTCTCCTCTCCTCTCGTTTGCTTTCTGCTCTCTCCTGTCCTCCCTCTCTCCTCTCCTCTCCTCTCCTCCCTCTCTCCTCTCCTCTCCTCCCCTCCCCTCTCCTCTCCTCCCTCTGTCCTCCCTCTCTCCTCTCCTACCACTCTCCTCTCCTCCCTCTCTCCTCTCCTCTCCTCCCTCTCTCCTCTCTCTCTCTCTCCTCTCTCTCCTCCCTCTCTCCTCTCTCCTCTCCTCCCTCTCTCCTCTCCTCCCTCTCTCCTCTCCTCCCTCTCTCTTCTCTCTCTCTCTCCTCTCTCTCTCCTCCCTCTCTCCTCTCGTCCCTCTCTCCTCCTCCCTCTCCTCTCCTCCCTCTCCTCTCCTCCCTCTCTCCTCTCCTCTCCTCCCTCTCTCCTCTCCTCTCGTCCCTCTCTCCCTCTCTCCTCCTCCCTCTCTCCTCTCCTCTCCTCCCTCTCTCCTCTCCTCTCCTCTCTCCTCTCCTCTCCTCCCTCTCCTCCCTCTCCTCTCTCCTCCCTCTCTCCTCTCCTCCCTCTCCTCCCTCCTCTCCTCCCTCTCTCCTCTCTCCTCTCTCCTCTCCTCTCCTCCCTCTCTCCTCTCCTCCCTCTCCTCCCTCCTCTCCTCCCTCTCTCCTCTCTCCTCTCTCTCTCCTCTCCTCTCTCTCCTCTCCTCCCTCTCCTCCCTCCTCTCCTCCCTCTCATCCCTCTCCTCTCTCTCTCTCCTCTCCTCTCCTCTCTCCTCTCTCCTCCCTCTCTCCTCCCTCCTCTCCTCCCTCTCTCCTCTCTCCTCTCTCCTCTCCTCTCCTCTCTCTCCTCTCCTCCCTCTCTCCTCTCCTCCTCTCTTCTCTCTCCTCTCCTCTCCTCTCTCCTCTCCTCCCTCTCTCCTCTCCTCCCTCTCTCCTCTCCTCCCTCTCTCTCTCTCTCTCCCTCTCCTCTCCTCTCTCCTCTCCTCCCTCTCTCCTCTCTCCTCCTCTCTCCTCTCCTCCCTCTCCTCTCCTCTCCTCTCCTCCTCCCTCTCTTCTCTCCCTCTCTCCTCTCCTCTCTCTCCTCCCTCTCTCCTCTCCTCTGTTTGCTCTCTCCTCCCTCTCTCCTCCCTCTCTCCTCCCTCTCTCCTCCCTCTCTCCTCTCCTCCCTCTCTTCTCTCCCCTCTCTCCTCTCCTCCCTCTCTTCTCTCCCCTCTCTCCTCTCCTCTCTCTCCTCCCTCTCTCCTCTCCTCCCTCTCCTCTCTCCTCTCTCCTCTCCTCCCTCTCCTCTCCTCTGTTTGCTCTCTCCTCCCTCTCTCCTCTCCTCCCTCTCTTCTCTCTCCTCCCTCCCTCCTCTCCTCTCTCTCTCCTCTCCTCCCTCTCTCCTCTCTCTCCTCCCTCTCTCCTCTCTCCTCTCCTCCCTCTCTCCCTCCTCTCCTCTCTCTCTCCTCTCCTCCCTCTCTCCTCTCTCTCCTCCCTCTCCTCTCCTCCCTCTCTCCTCTCCTCTCCTCCCTCTCCTCTCCTCTGTTTGCTCTCTCCTCCCTCTCTCCTCTCCTCCCTCTCTTCTCTCCCTCTCCTCCCTCCTCTCCTCTCTCTCTCCTCTCCTCCCTCTCTCCTCTCTCTCCTCCCTCTCTCCTCTCTCCTCTCCTCCCTCTCTCCTCTCCTCTCCTCCCTCTCTCCTCTCCTCTGTTTGCTCTCTCCTCCGTGGGGCTCTCTCTGTTTATCTGTTATTCCATTGGAAGTGTGAGCTCCAGAGCCGGGGGGACCTGTGCCGGTGCCAGGCCCGTTGGCGGTGCCTCGTCCTGGGCTTCTCTCTCTGACCCTCCCCCCTCTCCTCCATCCATCACCTCCTGTTTGATTCATGAAAACACAATCTGTCCATCACCGAGTGTGAGAAAAATACTGAACGAGAAAAAACAACACGAGAAACAAAACACCCGGTGATAAAAAGGTAAAAAAAAGTCTGTCCCGTGGGTGTTAGTCAGTGTGAGGAAGGGCATCTGGAGTAATATTCTCGAGGAGTTTAATGGAGTTTGCATGTTCTCCAGGTCAAATTCCTCTCGCTCCACTTTCTCCTAGTCTGCCGATCGCTCTTTCTCCCTCCCTCCTTTCCTCTCTCCTCTACTACTCTCTCTTCCTCTCCTCTCCTCTCCTCTTCCTCTCTCCTCTCTCCTCTATCCTCTTCTCTTCCTCTCTCCCCTTCCTCTCCTCTCTCCACCCTCTCTCCTCCCTCTCTCCCACTTTCTCCTAGTCTCTCCATTGCTCTTTCTCCTCTCTCTTCTCCCTCTCTCCTCTCCTCTCTTCTCCTCTCTTCTCTCCTCCCTCTCTCCTCCCTCTCTTCTCTCCTCCCTCTCTCCTCCCTCTCTTCTCTCCTCCCTCTCTCCTCTCCTCTCTCTTCTCCCTCTCTCCTCTCCTCTCTTCTCCTCTCCTCTCTCCTCTCCTCTCTCCTCCCTCTCTCCTCTCCTCCCTCTCTCCTCCCTCTCTCCTCCTCTCTTCTCCTCTCTTCTCTCTCCTCTCCTCTCCTCGGTGATTGACAGACGGATGAACCAATCAGAGAAGCTCATCTTTTTGGCGCGTTGTTTCTTCGTGTCGTTTCTTCGTGTCGTTTCTTTGTGTCGTTTCTTCGTGTTGTTTCTCCGTGTCGTTTCTCCGTGTTGTTTCCTCGTGCATCTTTAATCCTTTTAGCATGAAGCGGTGTACAGGAGGAAGGGTAAAACACGCCTGGCACACGCTCCGCTGGATCCGACTTTGGCAGAGGCGTTTTTGGACGATGTCCGCTTGGCGCCGGAGAGCTGTTTGTCTGTTACACTTCAGCTCCGAGTGAACGCTGTGATGGAAGCTCGGTTGGTCTTCACTCGAACACGTGCCAGAGCTTATGAGCCCCACTCACATCAGAACTGAAAGAGTTAAAAGATGTAGCTGTATCAATCAATCAATCAATCAATCAAACAATATTTATAAAGCACTTTCCATACAAAATGTAACACAAAGCGCCTTACAGTGGTTAAGGATTAGAAGATTGACTTTTATTGATCTCGCACAGGAGGAGTTGTTTCTACATTTGACCCGGGGACCATCCCCATGATTTTGTTGTTTAGTCTTGGTCAGGACCTCAGCTGGAGGATTTTACCTGGACCATGTTTGGGTTGATGGGGGAAACCAGAGTGCCCGGAGGAAACCCACCCAGACACGGGGAGAACATGCAAACTCCACACAGAAAGACTCGGGCGACCCAAACCTTCTTGCTGTGAAGCATGAGTGCTAGCCACTCAGCCACCGTGCTGAAGACAAACAAACAAACAAATGGACAAACAAACAGACGGACAAACAGAAGACGGACTAACAAACAAACAAACAAACAGATGAACAAACAAACAAACAAACAGATGGACAAACAAACAGACGCACAAACAGAACAGGTAGACAAACAAACAAACAGACGAACAAACAGATGAACAAACAAACAAACAGACGAACAAACAAACAGATGGACAAACAAAAAGACGGACAAACAAACAGACGGACAAACAGACGAAACAAACAAACAGACGGACAAACAAACAGACGGACAAACAAACAGACGAACAAACAGATGAAAAAACAAACAGACGGACAAACAAACACACAAACAAACAGACGGACAAACAAACAGACGAACAAACAAAGAGACGAACAAACAGATGAACAAATAAACAGACGGACAAACAAACAAACAGATGAACAAACAAACAGACGAACAAACAGATGAACAAACAAACAAACAGAGATGGACAAACAAACCAACAAAGAGATGGACAAACAAACAAAAGAACAAACGAAAGACAAGCAAACAGACGACCGAATCAAAGGCCAAGCTAAACACGTGAGCTGTAGTCCTTTTGACACTTTTAAATGTTCTGAAATGTACTTATTTATTAGCGACAGATAACATTCAAAACAGTTTCTGGATGTTGAAAAAGGAAATGTAAACAGACTCTATTATAACCTGTGTCCGAATGTCCACCCTCGTCCCTAACTCCCCATTCACTACCAGGGCCGGACTGGGACACACACAAAAAAACGGCCCTGGCATTTTTGGCTTAGACCGGCCCCTCATATTTATCAGAGCAAAACGGACTAATTTATGTTTGTGTTCCCCGAAGCAAAGTATTTTACTATTGTTACATCTTGGCTGAGGGGAAACCAGGGCGCAACATTTAAAGGAAAAATCCCCAAAACCACCAGCAAACTCACAGTAACTACACATTCAACGGTTTATTTAAAAGGCATCTACACGATTCACGTAGGTCACCTGTTTTGGCTTCAAAATGGCAAATGTTGCCGAAAACCAGGTCTAAACCAGGTCTAAACCAGGACTAAACCAGATTTAAACCAGGACTAAACCAGGACTAAACTAGGACTAAACCAGGATTAAACCAGGACTAAACCAGGTCTAAACCAGGACTAAACCAGGCCTTAATCCGGATCTAAACCAGGACTAAACCAGGACTAAACCAGGTCTAAACCAGGACTGAACCAGGTATAAACCAGGTCTAAACCAGGACTAAACCAGGACTGAACCAGGTATAAACCAGGTCTAAACCAGGTCTAAACCAGGACTGAACCACACACACACACATTTTGCAGAAAGGTGAGTGATTTTCATGCCGGTCTATCACCTAAAAGTCCTGGTATTATCCTAACATTACTACGTGCTGACCTGCTGTGCCTGTTAGCCTTTAGCGGAAGTGTACGACAGATGCGGTCCGCCGTAAGGGGAAGTTTACAAGTGAACAGGCTAATACAGCTAATATTCGTGCAGTGATATGAATCGAGAGACACAATACGCGATTGCAATCTACGCTGATGGATGTTTCGTGGACAACTGTTTGGGACGCAAATATATCACCTTTCGGACAAATGTTTTGTTTTGAGTCGAAAAACAAGTTTTATTTCATGTTCCAGGGAAGTTACCGGACCTACTTACGTGGGCTCCAGAAAGCGAGCCGAACCGGGATCAGCTGATTAACATTTTTTTTAAAAAACACACTATCCCCCACTATGGTGATGTGATAAACTGTGCCCGGCTCGACGGCGCTGTGCGGGGGGGTTTCTGTGGACAGGGGCCCGTTCTGTGTCAATCTGTGTCATTTCAGGGCATGCTCCAGGGGCCCTCAGCCCCCCCCCCGTTCTCCAGGGGGGGTCTGGAGAACGGGCTCCGCATCTGGGACCAGAGACCAGAGACCAGACCAGAGACCAGACCAGAGACCAGACCAGACCAGACCAGAGACCAGACCAGAGACCAGACCAGACCAGAGACTAGACCAGAGACCAGACCAGAGACCAGACCAGAGACCAGACCAGAGACCAGACCAGAGACCAGAGGCCAGGCCAGACCAGAAACCAGAGCAGAGCAGAGACCAGACCAGAGACCAGACCAGAGATCAGACCAGAGACCAGACCAGAGACCAGAGGCCAGACCAGACCAGACCAGAGACTAGACCAGAGACCAGACCAGAGACCAGACCAGAGACCAGACCAGAGACCAGACCAGAGACTAGACCAGAGACCAGACCAGAGACCAGACCAGAGACCAGAGGCCAGGCCAGACCAGAGACTAGACCAGAGCAGAGCAGAGACCAGACCAGAGACCAGAGGCCAGACCAGACCAGACCAGAGACTAGACCAGAGACCAGACCAGAGACCAGACCAGAGACCAGACCAGAGACCAGACCAGAGACTAGACCAGAGACTAGACCAGAGACCAGACCAGACCAGACCAGAGACCAGACCAGAGACCAGAGACCAGACCAGAGACTAGACCAGAGACTAGACCAGAGACCAGATCAGAGACCAGACCAGACCAGAGACCAGAGACCAGACCAGAGACTAGACCAGAGACTAGACCAGAGACCAGACCAGACCAGACCAGAGACCAGACCAGAGACCAGACCAGACCAGAGACCAGACCAGAGACCAGAGACCAGAGACCAGACCAGAGACCAGACCAGACCAGAGCAGAGACTAGACCAGAGACTAGACCAGAGACTAGACCAGAGACCAGACCAGACCAGAGACCAGACCAGAGACCAGAGACCAGACCAGAGACCAGAGACTAGACCAGAGACCAGACCAGACCAGAGACCAGAGACCAGAGACTAGATTAGCATGGTGGCTGAGTGGCTAGCACTCACATGTCACAGAAAGAAGGTTCTGGGTTCAGTCTCCAGATCGTCCAGGCCTTTCCGTGTGGAGTTTGCATCCATCATCCCAAAACATGCACAACAGGTCACATCCTCCAGGTAGTCCTGACCGGGGCTAGCTCAGGCTCTGAAGATGGTCCACTGGTCTAACAGGTTTCCCCAGCAGCTTTTAAGAACGGGTCAAATGCAGAGGACAGATTTGATTTGATCTGATCTTTATTTATGACAGAAATCAGAGGCAAAGCTTTGGTCCACACACACATCAAGCGCGCTGGGTAAATACATAATTCACAATCTTCTTCATTATATTCTGCTAAAAGAACTTTAATTATCACAAACGCTCGGTTCAGTTGACGCGACAAAGGCAGATGTTGAACCTGGACTAGAATGTGCGGGTTGTTTATGAGCAGGTGGAATGTTTTGTCCTCCTGTGTTCCTCTGAGGGAGAATCCACAATGACAAACACACCGCGGCGACCATTAGAATTTAATAGGATCTATTCATTGATGTTATGGCACTGCCGCATCAATAAAGCATTAAAAAATGTAGAGCGCCACAGTCCATGAATCAGTTTAACAGCTCCGCGCCGAGTCCGCAGCCACATCACAACCTATGGATTTTATATACAGTACACAGCTGTAAAGTGTGGCCCCATCTCCAAGCACAACAGCAAATAACTCTGCTCTGTCGGAAAACACTCCCGGGGCCGTATACAGCGCACTTTATGGACTGACGGGGACGCTGGACTCAGACTCCCACAATGCACCAGGAGAAGTCCTAAACATACCAAACATACAGTATAACATGCAGTATAACATACAGTATACATACAGTATAACATACAGTATAACGTACAGTATAACATGAAGTATAACATACAGTATAACATGAAGTATAACATACAGTATAACGTACAGTATAACATACAGTATAACATACAGTATAACATGAAGTATAACATACAGTATAACGTACAGTATAACATACAGTATAACATACAGTATAACATACAGTATAACGTACAGTATAACATGAAGTATAACATACAGTATAACATGAAGTATAACATACAGTATAACGTACAGTATAACATGAAGTATAACATACAGTATAACGTACAGTATAACATACAGTATAACATACAGTATAACATACAGTATAACGTACAGTATAACATACAGTATAACATACAGTATAACATACAGTATAACATGAAGTATAACATACAGTATAACATACAGTATAACATGAAGTATAACATACAGTATAACATGAAGTATAACATACAGTATAACGTACAGTATAACATACAGTATAACATACAGTATAACATACAGTATAACGTACAGTATAACATGAAGTATAACATACAGTATAACATGAAGTATAACATACAGTATAACGTACAGTATAACATGAAGTATAACATACAGTATAACGTACAGTATAACATACAGTATAACATACAGTATAACATACAGTATAACGTACAGTATAACATACAGTATAACATACAGTATAACATGAAGTATAACATACAGTATAACGTACAGTATAACATGAAGTATAACATACAGTATAACATGAAGTATAACATACAGTATAACGTACAGTATAACATACAGTATAACGTACAGTATAACATACAGTATAACATACAGTATAACATGAAGTATAACATACAGTATAACATACAGTATAACATACAGTATAACATACAGTATAACATACAGTATAACATACAGTATAACGTACAGTATAACATACAGTATAACATACAGTATAACATGAAGTATAACGTACAGTATAACATACAGTATAACATGAAGTATAATGTACAGTATAACATACATAACATACAGTATAACATGCAGTATAACATGCAGTATAACATGCAGTATAACATGAAGTATAACATACAGTATAACATACAGTATAACATACAGTATAACATGCAGTATAACATACAGTATAACGTACAGTATAACATACAGTATAACATGAAGTATAACATGCAGTATAACATACAGTATAACATGAAGTATAATGTACAGTATAACATGCAGTATAACATGCAGTATAACATGCAGTATAACATGAAGTATAACATGAAGTATAACATACAGTATAATGTACAGTATAACATACAGTATAACATGAAGTATAATGTACAGTATAACATACATAACATACAGTATAACATGCAGTATAACATGCAGTATAACATGAAGTATAACATGAAGTATAACATACAGTATAACATGCAGTATAACATGCAGTATAACATGAAGTATAACATACAGTATAACATACAGTATAACATACAATATAACATACAGTATAACATACAGTATAACGTACAGTATAACATACAGTATAACATACAGTATAACATGAAGTATAACATGCAGTATAACATGAAGTATAACGTACAGTATAACATACAGTATAACATGAAGTATAATGTACAGTATAACATACATAACATACAGTATAACATGCAGTATAACATGCAGTATAACATGCAGTATAACATGAAGTATAACATACAGTATAACATACAGTATAACATGCAGTATAACATACAGTATAACGTACAGTATAACATACAGTATAACATGAAGTATAACATGCAGTATAACATACAGAATAACATGCAGTATAACAGACAGTATAACATACAGTATAACATGAAGTATAACATGAAGTATAACATGCAGTATAACATACAGTATAACATGCAGTATAACATGCAGTATAACATGCAGTATAACATGCAGTATAACATGCAGTATAACATACAGTATAACATGCAGTATAACATGCAGTATAACATGCAGTATAACATGCAGTATAACATGCAGTATAACATGCAGTATAACATGCAGTATAACATGAAGTATAACGTACAGTATAACATACAGTATAACGTACAGTATAACATGAAGTATAACGTACAGTATAACATACATAACATACAGTATAACATGCAGTATAACATGCAGTATAACATGAAGTATAACATGCAGTATAACATACAGTATAACATGCAGTATAACATGCAGTATAACATGAAGTATAACGTACAGTATAACATACAGTATAACATACAATATAACATACAGTATAACATGCAGTATAACATGAAGTATAATGTACAGTATAACATACAGTGCCGTGAAAAAGTATTTGCCCCCTTCCTGATTTCTGTGTTTTTTGCATATTTATCACTCAAAACATTGTCAGATCATCAAACCAATTTTAATATCACACAGAAACAACCCAAGGAAAGACAAAATTCAGTTTTTGAATGATGATTCCATTTATTAGTGCACAAAAAAAATCTAAACCTATCTGGCCCTATGTGAAAAAGTAATTGCCCCCTTAATCTAATAGCCAGTTGAGCCTCCTTTGACAGCAATAACTGTAACCAAACGTTTGCGATAATTGGTGATGAGTCTTTCACACCGCTGGGGAGGGATTTTGGCCCACTCTTCTATGCAGAATTGTTTCAATTCTGCCATATTGGAGGGTTTTCTTGTATGAACTGCCCGTTTAAGGTCACACCACAGCATCTCAATCGGATTTAAATCCGGACTTTGACTTGGCCACTCCAAAACCTTAATTTTGTTTTCTTTGAGCCATTCAGAGGTGGACTTGCTGGTGTGTTTTGGATCATTGTCCTGTTGCATGATCCAAGAGCGCTTGAGTTTGAGGGCACGAACTGATGGCCGGACATTCTCCTTCAGGATCTTCTGGTAAACAGCAGAATTCATTTTTCCGTCAATCACAGCAAGTTGTCCTGGTCCTGAGGCAGCAAAGCAGGCCCAGACCATCACACTGCCACCACCATGCTTTACTGTGGGCACCATGTTCTTTTTATCAAATGCTGTGCCATTTTTACGCCAGATGAAACGGGCTGCAGACCTTCCAAAAAGTTCAATTTTAGACTCATCGGTCCACAAAATGTTTCTCCAAAAGTCTTGAGGGTCATCAAGGTGCTTTTTGGCAAAGGTGAGACGAGCCTTTGTGTTCTTTTGTGAAAGCAGTGGTTTTCTCCTGGGAACTCTTCCATGGATGCCATTTTTGGCCAGTGTTTTTCTAATGGTGGAGTCATGAACACTGACCTTAACTGAGGCCAACGAGGCCTGTAGTTCTTTCGATGTGCGTCTAGGTTCTTTTGTGACTTCCTGAATGAGCCGTCGTCGCACTCTTGGAGTAATCTTAGTTGGTCGACCACTCCTGGGAAGGGTTGCAACTGTTCCCAGTTTCCTCCATTTTTGAATAATGGCTCTGACAGTGGTTCGCTGGAGCCCCAGAGCTTTGGGAATGGCTTTGTAACCTTTTCCTGAATTATAGACTTCTATCACTTTTTTCTCATTTGTTCTTGAATTTCTTTGGATCGTGGCATGATGTGTTTGTTCTTGAGATGTTGTAGCCAACTTCACTTTGTTTGACAGGAACTATTTAAGTGATTTCTTGATTCAACACAGGTGGTGACAATCAGGTGTGGGTGTGGCATGTAGAACTGAACTAAGTTTTCTCAAAACTGTGGTTAGTCACAGTTAGTTTGTGATTTAACAAGGGGGGGCAATTACTTTTTCACATAGGGCCAGATAGGTTTAGATTTTTTTTGTGCACTAATAAATGGAATCATCATTCAAAAACTGAATTTTGTCTTTCCTTGGGTTGTTTCTGTGTGATATTAAAATTGGTTTGATGATCTGACAATGTTTTGAGTGATAAATATGCAAAAAACACAGAAATCAGGAAGGGGGCAAATACTTTTTCACGGCACTGTACATAACATACAGTATAACATGCAGTATAACATGCAGTATAACATGAAGTATAACATGCAGTATAACATACAGTATAACATGCAGTATAACATGCAGTATAACATGAAGTATAACATACAGTATAACATACAGTATAACATGAAGTATAACATACAGTATAACATGCAGTATAACATGCAGTATAACATGAAGTATAACGTACAGTATAACATACAGTATAACATACAATATAACATACAGTATAACATGCAGTATAACATGCAGTATAACATGAAGTATAACGTACAGTATAACATACAGTATAACGTACAGTATAACATGAAGTATAACGTACAGTATAACATACAGTATAACATGAAGTATAATGTACAGTATAACATACATAACATACAGTATAACATGCAGTATAACATGCAGTATAACATGCAGTATAACATGAAGTATAACATACAGTATAACATACAGTATAACATACAGTATAACATGCAGTATAACATACAGTATAACGTACAGTATAACATACAGTATAACATGAAGTATAACATGCAGTATAACATACAGAATAACATGCAGTATAACATACAGTATAACATGAAGTATAATGTACAGTATAACATGCAGTATAACATGCAGTATAACATGCAGTATAACATGAAGTATAACATACAGTATAACATGAAGTATAACATGAAGTATAACATGAAGTATAACATGAAGTATAACATACAGTATAACATGCAGTATAACATACAGTATAACGTACAGTATAACATACAGTATAACATGAAGTATAACGTACAGTATAACATACAGTATAACATACAGTATAACATGAAGTATAACATGAAGTATAACATGAAGTATAACATACAGTATAACATACAGTATAACATACAGTATAACATGAAGTATAATGTACAGTATAACATGAAGTATAACATACAGTATAACATACAGTATAACATGAAGTATAACGTACAGTATAACATACAGTATAACATACAGTATAACATACAGTATAACATGAAGTATAATGTACAGTATAACATGAAGTATAACGTACAGTATAACATACATAACATACAGTATAACATGCAGTATAACATGCAGTATAACATGCAGTATAACATGAAGTATAACGTACAGTATAACATACAGTATAACATACAGTATAACATACAGTATAATGTACAGTATAACATACAGTATAACATGCAGTATAACATGCAGTATAACGTACAGTATAACATACAGTGTAACATACAGTATAACGTACAGTATAACATGAAGTATAACGTACAGTATAACATACAGTATAACATGAAGTATAATGTACAGTATAACATACATAACATACAGTATAACATACAGTATAACATGAAGTATAACATACAGTATAACGTACAGTATAACATGAAGTATAACATGCAGTATAACATGAAGTATAACATGCAGTATAACATGAAGTATAACATACAGTATAACATGAAGTATAACATACAGTATAACATACACTATAACATACAGTATAACATGCAGTATAACATACAGTATAACATGCAGTCCCATTGTAGTCCTATCTCTTTTTTGAAGAACTGCAAAGAGTTTAGACCTGGTTTAGTCCAGGTTTAGTCCAACATAAGTCCTGGTTTAGTCCCAGTGTAGTCCTATCTCTCTTTTAGGAACTGTGATGAGTTTAGACCTGTTCTAGTCCTGGTTTAGTCCAACTTAAGTCCTGGTTTAGTCCCAGTGTAGTCCTATACTCTCTTTTAAGATCTAGTCAGTTTAGACCTGTTCTAGTCCTGGTTTAGTCCAATTTAAGTCCTGCTTTAGTCTAGTTTAAGTCCTGGTTTAGTCCCAGTGTAGTCCTATACTCTCATTTAAGAACTGTGATGAGTTTAGATCTGTTCTAGTCCTGGTTTAGTCCTGGTTTAGTCCTGGTTTAGTCCTGTCCGGGTCACCACTCTGGCCCCACCACCACACTGTAGATGTGTCGCCATATTCTTATATTTGTGGTCCATATTTGCCCCTCACGCTGAAGGCTAACTCTTTTACCTGCCCGCCGAGACCACTGCGGCCATTCACCCCGTTTTTACCCCCATCCTCATACTCCCCCCCACCCCCCCCCCCCACACACACACACCCATCCCCTCCCTTCCCCTTCCTCCTCCATTTTAAACCCCTTCTCTCTCCTGCACTTTTTACGCCGCCGTAAACGAGAGCGCCCCGCGAAATCTATAGCTCCTCTTTAAAAACCCATAAGTCTGCCGGGGCGGGCGTGTCGTGACCCCCCCCTCGTCCCCTCTCACCACCCCCCCTCCATCCCTCGTATCGGGCGGTTCCGGATGAGAGGCCAGGCTTTCGTCGTCCCTCCGTAGACATAAACAGCGTCCTATGTCCCTCCATATATCGCCACGGGACCCCAGGTGTGCGGAGAGGAGCGCTGAAATTTGGTCATTACCTTTCCTTTTCCTCGTGTTGGGGCTTTTTATAGTTTTTTTTTTTTTTTTTTACGGCGTGATCTGAAGGTGCCACACGGGTCCCATAGGTGCAGGGGAAAGAGAGAGCGACGGAGAGAGGGATGGAGAGATGTGAGTGAACGGGGGAAGAGAGAGGGGAGGCATGCATGAGTGCGCCAAAGAGGAATACGTGTTAGTGTGTAATGTTTTTATAATCAGCTACCAGAAGAGAGACGCTCTATATTTTCAAATTAAGTCGAAAAAAAAGAGCCTTCATAACACGCGAGAGGCTAAATAAATACAATAAATACATCAAATAAACAAATAAAAGAAATAAATACGTAAAATAAATATATAAAAAAATAAAAAATATATTTGTATATATATACAAACAATAAATAAAATAAACAAATAAAAGAAATAAATACGTAAAATAAATGAAAAAAATAAATGAAAAAAATAAAATAAATACAATAAATACAATAAAATAACTACATAAAATAAAATAAAATACAAACAATAAATAAATAAAAAATTAAATACACACAAAATTATATTGTAACTTAAAAAAGGAAAATTAACTGAATGAAAAATAAAATAAAAAAATAACTACATAAAATAAATAAATGAAATAAATAAATACATTAAATAAAATAAATACGTAAAATAAATAAATAGATAAATAAAATATTTTAAAAAATCAAATAAACACAGACAAAATTAAAAATTCTATTGTAATTTAAAAAAGGAAAATGAATGGAAGAAAAAATAAAATAAAATAAATACAATAAAATAAATAAAATTATAAATTAAATAAATACACAAAAAATTGTATTGTAACTTAAAAAAGGAAAATTAACTTAATGAAAAATCAAATAAATAAAATAAATACATAAAAATAAATAAAATAAATAAATACAATAAATAAATAAATAAAATAAAATTAAATAAAATACACAATTCTATAGTAACTCAATAAAGGAAAATTAACTAAATAAAAAAACACACTGTCATACATATATACGTCTATATAAATATTGTGAATGGAAAGATAATTAGGAAAGATGGAGAGATGGAGAGAGAATGGTGAAGGGGCGAAGTGCAGAGAGAGTGAGAAGGGAGAAAGGGAAGAGAGGGATTAATAAAATAAAAGAGTGAAAAAGAGAGAGGAGAGAGAGTGGGGAAAGGCAGACAGGGTGAGAGGAGAGAAAGAAAAGACAGATATAAAGAAAGAGAAAGAGTGGGATGTAGGGGAGAAAGAGAAAGTGAAAGAATGGGGAAGGGCAGAGAGAGTGAGAGAAGGGAAAGAAAATGGAGGGATGAAGAAATAAAAGAGTGAAAAAGAAGGAGGAGAGAGAGTAGGGAAGGGCAGAGAGAGTGAGAGGAGAGAAAGAAAAGAGAGAGATAAAGAAATAGAGAGAGGAGAGAGTGAGGAAAGGCAGAGAGAGTGAGAAGAGAAAGAAAAGAGATAAAGAAATACAAGAGTAAAAAAGAGAGAGGAGAGTGTGAGAGAAGAGAAAGAAAAGAGATAGATAAAGAAATAAAAGAGTGAAATAGAGAGAGGAGAGAGAGTGGGGAAAGGCAGAGAGAAAGGAAAGAAGATAGAGATAAATAAAAGAGTGAAATAGAGAGAGAAGAGAAAGAAGAGAGATAAATAAGAGTGGAACAGAGAGAGAAGAGAAAGAAGAGAGATAAATAAAAGAGTGGAACTGAGAGAAAAGAGAAAGAAAAGAGATAAATAAGAGTGAAACAGAGAAAGAAGAGAGATAAATAAAAGAGTGGAACAGAGAGAAAAGAGAAAGAAGAGAGATAAATAAAAGAGTGGAACAGAGAGAGAGAGAACGAAAAGAAATAAACAAAAGAGTGAAACAGAGAGAAGAGAAAGAAAAGAGAAAAATAAAAGAGTGGAATAGAGAGAGAGGAGAGAGAGAAATAAAAGAGTAGAAGAGAGAGAGAAAGAAGAGAGAGATAAATAAAAGAGTGAAAGAGAGTGAGATAAATAAAAGAGTGAAAGAGAGAGGAGAGAAAGAAAAGAGATAAAAAGAAGAGTGAAACAGAGAGAGAGAGAGAAAGAAAAGAGATAAATAAAAGAGTGAAAGAGAGTTAGATAAATAAAGGAGTGGAAGAGAGAGAGATAAATAAAAGAGGGGAAGAGAGAGAGATAAATAAAGGAGTGGAGGAGACAGAGATAAATAAAGGAGTGAAAGAGAGAGAGATAAATAAGAGAGTGAAAGAGAGAAAGATAAATAAAGGAGTGAAAGAGCGAGAGATAAATAAAGGACTGGAAGAGAGAGGAGAGAAAGAAAAGAGATAAATAAAAGAGTGAAAGAGAGAGAGATAAATAAAGGAGTGGAAGAGAGAGAGATAAATAAAGGAGTGGAAGAGAGAGAGATAAATAAAGGACTGGAAGAGAGAGAGATAAATAAAGGACTGGAAGAGAGAGGAGAGAAAGAAAAGAGATAAATTAAAGAGTGAAAGAGAGATAGATAAATAAAGGAGTGGAAGAGAGAGAGATAAATAAAGGAGTGGAAGAGAGAGAGAGATAAATAAAGGAGTGGAAGAGAGAGAGAGAAATAAAGGAGTGGAAGAGAGAGAGATAAATAAAGGAGTGGAAGAGAGAGAGAGAAATAAAGGAGTGGAAGAGAGAGAGATAAATAAAGGAGTGGAAGAGAGAGAGATAAATAAAGGAGTGGAAGAGAGAGAGACAAATAAAGGAGTGGAAGAGAGAGATAAATAAAGGAGTGGAAGAGAGAGAGATAAATAAAGGAGTGGAAGAGAGAGAGATAAATAAATGAGTGGAAGAGAGAGAGATAAATAAAGGAGTGGAAGAGAGAGAGAGATAAATAAAGGAGTGGAAGAGAGAGAGATAAATAAAGGAGTGGAAGAGAGAGAGACAAATAAAGGAGTGGAAGAGAGAGATAAATAAAGGAGTGGAAGAGAGAGATAAATAAAGGAGTGGAAGAGAGAGAGATAAATAAAGGAGTGGAAGAGAGAGAGATAAATAAAGGAGTGGAAGAGAGAGAGATAAATAAAGGAGTGGAAGAGAGAGAGAGATAAATAAAGGAGTGGAAGAGAGAGAGATAAATAAAGGAGTGGAAGAGAGAGAGATAAATAAAGGAGTGGAAGAGAGAGAGAGAAATAAAGGAGTGGAAGGGAGAGAGAGATAAATAAAGGAGTGGAAGAGAGAGAGATAAATAAAGGAGTGGAAGAGAGAGAGATAAATAAAGGAGTGGAAGAGAGAGAGATAAATAAAGGAGTGGAAGAGAGAGATATAAATAAAGGAGTGAAAGAGAGAGAGATAAATAAAGGAGTGAAAGAGAGAGAGATAAATAAAGGAGTGGAAGAGAGAGAGATAAATAAAGGAGTGGAAGAGAGAGAGATAAATAAAGGAGTGGAAGAGAGAGAGATAAATAAAGGAGTGGAAGAGAGAGAGATAAATAAAGGAGTGGAAGAGAGAGAGATAAATAAAGGAGTGGAAGAGAGAGAGATAAATAAAGGAGTGAAAGAGAGAGAGATAAATAAAGGAGTGGAAGAGAGAGAGATAAATAAAGGAGTGGAAGAGAGTCCCATCATCTGTCTGGGGCTCTGATATGAGGAGCAGGATAAGGCCGTGATGAATGGCCCAGACACACTCATGCATCCCAGAGACAGATCTGCGCTCCAGTCGCCGTGACAACACGCGCCGTACATGCGTGTCGCCGTGACAACACACACCGCCGACGTGTGTGTGTGTGTGTGTGTGACAACACCAGATACTACCACGAGGTCTGCCTCTGCCTACGGTCGGGTACTCTTCACGCACTGGACACGAGCCGCCGGAGAGGGGGATGATGGAACAATAGGACGAGAGAGAGAAAGAGAGAAGGGTTAACAGAGTGTTTTGTTTTGAAAGAGAGGGATTGGACGGAGCGAAATATAAGGTATCTGTCAGAAGGGGCCATCGTGCATCGGGGCTCGCTGGAAAATAGTTGTAAAAGTCCAGAGATAGAACTGAGATCGTGTTTTTGTACCCGTCCAGTCTTTGGTCTCCGCTTCATTTCAGCACGTTTCAGAAGCAAAACAGTTTCCGAAGTGCTGCACAAAACAGATAAAACAAATCCAATAGAAATATAAAATAAAGCTCTGTTTAACTCCGCTAGTCTTCGTTAAGAGGACGGGCAGAACGTTCCAGAGAAGGTCCTGTCCTCCTGGATTTAAGTCTCGTCTTTGGCCCCATGAGCTGGACCTCGGACCTCGGAGCACGTTGGGGAGTAAATTTGGACGAGATCCGAGATGTAATGTGGGGCCAGTTCATTGAAAGCTTTAAAAGCAAATAATAAAATCTCAAAATCAATTCTGAAATGAACTGGAAGCTGCTGCAACAATGTTAAAATCGAGCTAACATGCTCTCGTTTTTTGCTTCCAGTTAAAAGTCCATCCATCCATTTTCTTCCTCTTATCCGGGGTCGGGTCGCGGGGGCAACAGTCTAAGCAGGGGCTCTGTGAGCATTAATTCTGCAAAATACATGTGTATATTAATATAAATATATGTATTGTTATGTTCTCTGAATTCAAGTACTGAAAAGTGTGTCCATGTGTTAAAATAGGTTTTAGCTGTCTTGTAATTGTATCTACCTGTTTTTCTCTGTGTTTATGTAACTCAAAGACCCTCCTCTAGATGGACTCCCCTCCTGTTATTGGCTAACTTCAACTATTGGCTAACTCGTCTATTATTGGTTAACTTCTGGGAGCGACTTTACAGGTCTCCTTACAAGGATTGGGAACTATGGGCAGTAAATTTAGACATTGCATAGCTACGACTATATAGGTGACCACAGCGGTCAGTCCTCAGTGTGGGGGAGAGACACGATGTCCATGTGTGGACGATGTGACCACATGAAGAGATGTCTGACGCCATCATTACGTTTGTATATCTGCCTAATTCAACATTAAATGCTAATAACCTCAATCTTAAGTTTTGCCCTTCTTCTGATCCCTTTTTTGAAAACTCACAACTCCCAGACTTCCTTCACCCCGGACACTTCCTCCAGCTCCAAAGCGTTCCCAGGCCAGCCGGGAGACATAGTCCCTCCAGCGTGTCCTGGGTCTTCCCCGGGGTCTCCTCCCGGTGGGACATGCCCAGAAAACCTCCCGAGAGAGGCGTCCAAGAGGCGTCCAGAACAGGCACCCGAGCCAGACCAGGTCTAAACTGGGACTAAACCAGGACTAAACCAGGACTAAACCAGGTCTAAACTAGGTCTAAACCAGGTCTAAACTGGGTCTAAACCAGGTCTAAACCAGGTCTAAACTAGGACTAAACCAGGTCTAAACCGGGACTAAACCAGGTCTAAGCTGGGACTAAACCAGGTCTAAGCTGGGACTAAACCAGGTCTAAACCAGGTCTAAACTCTAAACCCAAACATGCGCCATAGGTAAAATCCTCCATCTTAGGGCCTGACCAAAGCCTAAATAACAAAATCATGGGGATGGTCCCCGGATCAAATGTAGAAACAATTTCTCCTGTGTGAGATCAATAAAACTCAATCTTCTAATCCTTAACCACTGTAAGGCGCTTTGTGCTACAATTTTGTATGAAAAGCGCTTTATAAATATTGTTTGAGTGATTGATTGATTGATTGATTGATAAACTGGGACTAAACCAGGTCTTAACTGGGACTAAACCGGGACTAAATCAGGACTAAACCAGGACTAAACCGGGACTGAACCAGGTCTAAACCAGGACTGAACTAGGTCTAAACCAGGACTGAACCAGGTCTAAACTGGGACTAAACCAGGTCTAAACTGGGAATAAACCAGGACTGAACCAGGACTAATCCGGGTCTAAACTTGGGACTAAAACAGGACTAAACCTGGACTAAAACAGGACTAAAACAGGACTAAACCGGGTCTAAACTTGGGACCAGAACAGGACTAAACCTGGACTAAAACAGGACTAAAACAGGACTAAAAGAGGACTAAACCAGCTCTAAACTGGGACTAAACCAGGTCTAAACAGGACTAAACCAGAACTGAACCAGGTCTACTCCTCACCCTATCTCTAAGGGTGAGGAGTTTCCTCCGCAGCCACTCTGTGGAAGAAACTCATTCCGGCCGCTTGTATCCGTGATCTCGTCCTTTCGGTCATTACCCAGAGCTCATGACCACAGGTGAGGGGAGGAACGCAGATCGACAGTAAATCGAGAGCTTTGCTTTTCGGCCTCTTCACCACAACGGTCCCGTACAGTGACCGCATCACTGCCGACGCTGCACCGATCTGCCTGTCGATCTCACGCTCCATCCTCCCCTCACTCGAGAACAAGACCCCGAGATACTTGAACTCTTACACCTGAGGCAAAAGCCAGTTAAAAGATGAGCAGCAGGAGATAAAAGCTAAATGATTTGCAGCCATTTGGTACATGATTTTAGCAAATGGCTGCAAATAAAAAAAAAAAAACAATTTTAATTCGAGGGGTTACTGTACTGACAGATATCGGTCGTTAATATCGTCCCACTTTTACACATCGGGCCGATACCAATATGTTAAAAAATTTGCAATATCGGCCGATACCGATGTTAATGCCGATATATCGTACATCCCGAGCTGCAATAGAACAAAGACCCACTCTATTTCATATTCTGTAAAGCACTTTGAATTACTTTGTGCACAAATTCTGTTATACAAAGGAATACAATAAAATAAAATAAAATAAAATAAAATTGAATTGAATAAAAGAGTGGAACAGAGAGAGGAGAGAAAGAAGAGAGATAAATAAACTTGCCTTGCCTTTCCTAAAGAAATAGACATAATAAAGCGATACCGAAGGCACTAGTTAGAGTCAACGCTCCCGTAAACACCACGTTTCAGGCGTCCAAAAATGATGAAAACAAAATGCGTGAAGAGTCCCTCAGTCGTCCAGGTAGAATCCATGATAAAAGAAGAAATTCAATTTGCCAACTGGACAAAGTTTGTTTGGTCGAAAACGTTTCGCCGCTCATCTGAGAGGCTTCATCAGTTCTGGTTAGAGTGCTGGTAAGACACTTGCTTATACCTCGCTGCAGGGAGGAGCTAGCTAGCTAACCACTTTCCGAAACTATCTCGCCTGTTGGTTTCTGTCTTTTGTTTCTCTGGCGTCTAGATTAGCATACCTATTCATCCCTACACGACTGTTTTTCACACCTTTGGCTAGCCAGGTCAGGGCCAGAGGTGTGAAAAACAGTCGTGTGTCTTACCAGCACTCTAACCAGAACTGACGAAGCCTCTCGGATGAGCGGTGAAACGTTTTCGACCAAACAAACTTTGTCCAGTTGACAAATTGAATTTCTTCTTTTATTATGATGAAAACAAAACCAAAACCTGGATGTTTATTTCACTTGGGAATCTACCATCTACCTGTACCTTTACCAGGTCGAAATATGTCCACTGTCTCCATCTAACTATTGTCCGATAATCAGGAATTGCACATTGGCATGCTGGTTGTTGTTCGTCATAGCCAGATTTCCCCCACTCTGCCATGCTCTGTTGTGAAAATCGCTTGTAAACTCGTCACACAATAAGGTAAGTGACGAATGCCTTTGGAGCATTGCAAACTTTAAAGGAGAATTAACGTTTTTTTACAATCTGAGCCTTATTTCGGTAATAAAACAAGTTGTTTTACTCACCCATAGCACTTTGGTGTCATATGGAGCATTTCCAGAGATGTTTTAGATTAGTGATCTCCGTTAACGTGAGTGGTCGGGGCTTATGTTTGCGGCCTCCAAATAACACAAACATTAGCACTTTTCAAATCAAGGAAGCTCAATGTCTTAGTCTACACTTTTGTTTGAGTCAAAAGTGGCCTCTAATCCGAGATTTATCCATAGTTTGGAGTAGATGAGGAGGACAGTGCACATGCGCCCAGTCACAGCTGTTTTGCAGATAAGAAAACGCTCATAACTTTTCTGTTGCGAGCAACACATGACAGAAGATTGGGACTTTGAGGCTGAAGAGGACTTATGGAGGACTGAGGACTGAAGAGGAGTATACGGATGAGGAGACAGAATGGATACGGAAAGAATGAAGCGGAGACAGTTTTAGGAGCAGCAGAGAACAGCCATCGGTTTCACATTACTTCTCAGAATCGTGCGCTGAATCCGCTGGCCTTCTTTCTTTTCCTGCGCTGGTAAAAAATGGTCCTGACTGAAGTGGGTACTGCAAACACGATGGTCCAAACGTCTTACAGCTTTGCCTTTCATGTTTGGGTCCTGAGAGCTGAGAGCGAAATCAGCTGTGACTGAGCACATGTGCACTGCCCTCCTCATCTACTCCAAACTATGGCTAAATCTCGGATTAGAGGCACTTTTGACTCAAACAAAAGTGTAGACTAAGATATTGAGCTTCTGTAATTTGAAAAGTGATAAAGTTTGTGTTATTTCGGTGACTGCAACGTCGGATATCGCTAATCTAAAACATCTCCAGAAGTGCTCCAAATGACACCAAAGTGCTATGGGTGAGTAAAACAACTTGTTTTATTACCGAAATAAGGTTCAGATTGTAAAAAAAACGTTAATTCTCCTTTAAAGAAGTGAGCATTTTTTAACAATTTCCATATTGTTTTGGAAATGCTGCAACGTTTAATTCATTTCAATTTCATTTTTGACGCTCTGAGTCTCACCTCCCTTTGCTCTCGCACTAAGTCGCTCCCCCTTCAGAGCGCAAACCTTAACACAAAGAGCATCACATTAATAAAACTACCGCACATCGCATCAGGTTTGTGAAGTCGTAGTACAGGTTTGTATCATGTTTTTGTATATTTACACTTTAAAATGCATATGACAGGTCAGACTACTCTTTTTTTTTTACTTTTGGCGACTTATATTTTGACTTCCTGGTTAGAAACAGGCAGCAGATGTGACAGAGCCTATAGAGGTCAGATCTGTGGAGAGGCGACCCCGCTCACAGTCAGAATGTCTGTTTTTCTAGGTATTTTTGAGCGATAAAACCACCTGTAATTGAATAAATGTAAAGTAAAGCTGCCATAAAGTGGAACATTCCAGGGAAAGCGATGACATATCCATCGAAACAAGTATTTGACGGACCGACCCCGAGCCAAAAGGTTACACAATGCAGCTTTAAGACCGTAAAAATCCCGTATTCTGTCTTTAATCGTCTGAGCGCGTACAGTGAAAGTGCAGCGGGGCACTTTAAACAGACAGTGAATAATGAGCCGATCACACTGGACTCTCTCAGGTCCAGGTCTGATTACTCAGCTGAAAACCGAGCGTTCACAAACCAGGGGCAGTCTCCCGGGGTAAATGCCAAAGAGGATACCCCCCACCCCTCCTCCTCCTCCTGCCCCTCTGCTGCTGCTGTCCTGTGGAGGTCTCTGGCCCAAATCACGCCCCCCACCAGCCCCCAGCAGGTACTCCCTCTGCACCTGCCCCTGTGTCCTTGGGGTGTCTTTGGACTCCCCCGATGTGTCAGCTCTGCACATAAACACAGTTAAAGCGCCTATGACAAGTTATATCATGATATTTAAGATTTTCGCTAAAGTATTTACACTCGTTTTAACTCTCAACTTCCTGTTTTTTTCAACTTTTCTTCACAAACTGCTTCCTCATTGGTGTAAAAACAGAAATTATCTTTACAACAGAATCATAAAAAGCTGTCATACGCACTTTAAATAGGGATGCACCGATGTGAAAATTTTAGCCAATACTGATATCTGATATTAATGTTGCTGTTATTAGCCGATACTTTATTTATTTATTTTTAATTCTGAGGCAAAATGAATTTTTGAATGTCTTTTATTTTCAAAACGTGTTTTGACTCCTGATTTTTTTTTTTTTTTTTTTTTTTTTTTATAGCGTGACAATGTGTTCTGCTTCCTTGATGTTATAGATGGGGGATGAGGGGGAAGGGGGGGGGAGGGGCAGGACCAGACTGGAACTAGACCAGGACCGGACCAGGACTAAACGCGGACTAAACACGGACTAAACTAGGTCTAGACCAGGTCTAAACAAGGTCTAAACCTGGACTGGACCAGGACTAAACCTGGACTAAACCAGGACTAGACCAGGTCTAATCCAGGATTAAACCACCACGTGCGGCTCTTTGCCTGGTTTCGTGCGTCTCTTGCGTTCGTTCATGTCGAGGTTTGATGTGCTCGGACTGCGTGCCTCCTCCTCAGGACCGTGGATGCGGTCCTGAGGAGGAGCCCTGGGTGGGATGCACGGTTTCGCGCCGGTCATGCTGCGCTATCATGCATCTGTCTGCACCCCCCCCCCCCCCACACACACACACACACACACACACACTTCACTATTAATACATTTTGTTGAAAATCTACGAAAGTTTGAGTGTTTAAATGAGAGAAATGTGAGAAAACGTTAATTCGAGGGATTACTGTACTGACAAATATCGGTCGTTAATATCGGCCCACTTTTACACATCGGGCCGATACCGATATGTTAACAATTTGGCGATATCCGCCGATACTGATGTTAATGCCGATATATTGTGCATCCCTAATTTAAAATGATCTGTGAACTATTGGCATGTCTCTGCCATAGACGGTTTGTATAAATGGACATAGCTAACCTACTAACGCACAGGAAGTTCACATGTGGCTCTTCCGACTCTGGCTCCCATTGAGTTGCATTGGAATATTGTCACCCCTCTCTCTGTAACTGCTGCAGTGAGTCTCTTCATGCTGGTCTTAGAATGTTCGTATTAACCCGCTCTACGTTCATGATCCTGGAGTTTCTTGCTATTTTGTTGATTGCAAAAGGAGAAATTCAACTTGTGAACTGGACAAAAGTTTATTTGGTCGAATCAGTTTCTCAGCTCATCCAAGCTGCTTCTTCAGTTCTGGTCAGACGCTGGTGGACACTGCCTATATCTGCCTGAAGGGGGCGCTAACTACAATGAAATGACTCTGAAACTACCACACCTACTTGTTGACAGTTTGTGTTAGTTAGGTGGGCCTGTTAGATCTGCAGTGGGAGTGGAGTGTGGGTCTTGTTAGCAGAACCATTCAGGACCATAATGGTGTTTTCACACCTCTGGACCTGACCTGCTGCCCTATTGTTTTCTTTCTTTGTTTTTATTTAGGTTTGAGGACAGAGTTATAGAGACCTCCATTTCAGTCCAAGGAAGGATTCTGTTTCTTGACAAAAATAGCCTCTTTAGCTCCCCTCTCAAACCAGTTCTTTTCTCTGGCCAAGATCTGGACCTCACTGTCCTCAAAGGAGTGGCCCGTGGCTTTTAGGTGGAGATGTACGGCAGACTGAGGTCCTTTTAGGTGGAGATGTACGGCAGACTGAGGTCCTTTTAGGTGGAGATGTACGGCAGACACCAGACAAGACCCAAGGTGTAGGCTGTGCAAAGAGGCTCCTGAGACAGTCCAGCACATAACTGCAGGGTGTAAGATGCTGGCAGGGAAAGCATACATGGAGCGACACAACCAAGTGGTGGGCATAGTGTACAGAAACATCTGTGCAGAGTACGGGCTGGAGACCCCAAGGTCAAGGTGGGAAACACCTCCGAAGGTTGCGGAGAATGACCGAGCCAAGATCCTGTGGGACTTCCAGATACAGACTGACAGAATGGTGATGGTGAACCAACCAGACATAGTGGTGGTGGATAAGCAACAGAACAGAGCCGTGGTGGTGGACATTGCAATACCAAGTGATGGTAACATCAGGAAAAAGGAACACGAGAAACTAGAGAAATACCAGGGGCTCAAGGAAGAGCTGGAGAAGGCCTGGAAGGTGAAGGCATCAGTGGTGCCCGTGGTGATCGGAGCACTCGGGGCTGTAACCCCCAAACTGGAGGAGTGGCTACAACAGATCCCAGGAAAAACATCAGACATCTCAGTCCAGAAAAGTGCAGTACAGGAACAGCAAAGATACTGCGCAGAACTCTCAAGCTCCCAGGCCTCTGGGAGAGGACCCGAGCTGGATGAGAGAGAGAGACCAACCACCGTGGAAGGTGAGGAGCACATTTTTTAAATATATATATATATATATATATATATATATATATATATATATATATATATATATATATATATATATATATATATATATAAGATTTTAAGAAATAATGATTAAAATTAAAACAAGAAACAATAATAAAAAAATAATAACAATATTAAAAATATATAAAAATAATAATACCAACAAATAATAAGATAAAATAATAATAATAATAATAATAATAATAATAATAATAATAATAATAATAATAATAATAATAATTTTATATGTATATATATTTTTTAAGAAACAATGATTAAAATTTTAAAAAAGTAAATAATAATAAAATATATAAAAAATATATACAAAGAATAATACAAAAAAGAATAAAATAAAACAATAATAATACAAATTATATATATATATATATATATATATATATATATATATATATATATATATATATATTTATTTATATTTATATATATATATATATATATATATATATATATATATATATATATATATATATATATATACATATGATTTTAAGAAATAATTATTAAAATTAACAAGTAAATAGTAATGAAAAAAATAATATGAAAAAATAAAAAATAATAATACAAAAAAAGTAATAAAATAGTGATAACTAAATTGTCACACTCTAATTACACAACTATAATTTCCTGAGAAAGTTCATTAAGGGTGTCCACACATCTTCAGGTGTTATCCAGGACCGTTGAGAAGAAACTTCAGACTTTCCACAGTGTATCTTTAATAGAACTGCATAGAACTTACAGTAAAAAGTTTCAGATGTGTTTTTAACCGAGATGCAGGAAGATGATAAATAAATGCATTTAGAGATACTGTTTTTATTTTTCTTACTCTCATGTTTGTTTTTATCCGATCTCCATGGAGACAGGCAGGTGTGTGTGTGTGTGTGTGTGTGTGTGTGTGTGTGTGTGTGTGATGTGTGTGTGTATATTGTGCGTTGGGACAGAGGTGGGCGGGCCGGGGTGGGCAGTGTGACTTTAACGCTCTTTTGAAGGAGATAAATGGTTTACAGATGGTCCAATCAATATATTCAAATGAGCCACAGAGTCAGGCCGCAGGGAGGGGAGGGGGAGGAGGCAGAGGAGGGAGGTAACGGGGCGGCGAGGCGAGGGGGGGGGCACACCTCGGGGTCATGACTATAGACCGAGCTGAAAAGACGCATCGCCCGACCTGGAGCCATTCCGTATGTGTGGAGTCAGCACCGGCTACAGCAGTTCTAAAGGTGTTTTAAAGGACTGGTGCGATACTAGAACACGAAAGAGAAAAACAACGAGAGGACGTGGTTCAAATTAGGTCTTCATAGTACAACTCTGGAAAAAAATAAGAGACCACTGCAAAATGATCAGTTTTTTTTAATGATTTTACTACTTATAGGTTTGTGTTTGGGCAAAAAGGAACATTTTTGTTTGAGTCTATAAACGACTGACAACATCTCCCCCAAATTCCAAATAAAAATATTATCATTTATTTGCAGAAAATGACAAATGAAAGTGAAAATAACAAAAAAGATTCATGTTTTCAGAGCTCAAACAATGCAAAGAAACAAGATCAAATTCATTTTAAAACAACATAATACTAATGTTTACACTTAAGAAGAGTTCAGAAAACAATATTTGGTGCAATAACCCTTATTTTTAATCACAGCTTTCATGCGTCTTGACATGCTCTCCACAAGTCTTTCACATTGTTCTTGGGTCCTAGTTTAGACCTGGTTTAGTCCTAGTTTAGACCTGGTTTAGTCCTAGTTTAGACCTGGTTTAGTCCTAGTTTAGACCTGGTTTAGTCCTAGTTTAGACCTGGTTTAGTCCGCTTTTTAACCTGGTTTAGTTCTGGTTCATCCCTGCTTTAGTCTTGGTTCAGACCTGGTTTAGTCCTAGTATAGACCTGGTTTAGTCTTGGTCCAGACCTGGTTTAGTCCTAGTATAGACCTGGTTTAGTCTTGGTTCAGACCTGGTTTAGTCCTAGTATAGACCTGGTTTAGTCTTGGTCCAGACCTGGTTTAGTCCTAGTATAGACCTGGTTTAGTCTTGGTCCAGACCTGGTTTAGTCCTAGTATAGACCTGGTTTAGTCTTGGTTCAGACCTGGTTTAGTCCTAGTATAGACCTGGTTTAGTCCAAGTTTAGGCCTGATTTAATCCTAGTTCAGACCTGGTTTAGTCTTGGTTCAGACCTGGTTTAGTTCTAGTTTAGACCTGCTTTAGTCTTGGTTCAGACCTGGTTTAGTCCCTGTCTTTCACATTGTTCTTGGGTGACTTTATTCCACTCCTGGTGGAAGAACTGAAGTAGCTCAGCTTTGTGTTTGTGTTGGAATTCAACAGATGCTGATTTCAGAAAAAAAATGCAGCGGTGTCTTATTTTTTCCCAGAGCTGTATTTATTAGTGATGGGCCAGACTAGTGAATTTTGTTTTAATCCGATAATAATCAATGGGCTCTGTTCACGCTTATGTCACACAACCAGAAGACTGCGGATGACGACTTCCTTTGGGCTCTACTAACTCAAGTAACTCAACCAAATTTCATTGTATCCTTTCGTTTTTCCTTTTATAAACTGCTTTTTAATTTGTGTGTGTAGAAACCCTCAGTTTTTCAGGTGTTTGTTCACAGTTTCTGTTAGTTAGGTGGGCGTATCTAACTAACAGAAACTGTAAACAAGTACCTGTGGTAGTTTCAGAGTTTTTATGTTTGGATTGGATTAAAAAAAGAAGTTAAGTATTGTCGAGTTACATTTTTGAGAAGCTCTAGTCCCAAAAAGCACCGCTACGATGTCAAAGATTAAATAAAGTAAATCAAAAATGGTGAGGAAAAAAATGAACTGGATTTTATGTAAAGTAGGTAATTTATTTATTATAAAGAATAGAATTATAAAGATCGTCAAAATCTCGTCTCGTAGTTCTTACCTCTTGTCTCGTTTCGTATTATAGAAATTTTATCTCGTCCCACCTCTACTACTTTCTATATTTTATACAAACAAACGCAACATGTATAGAACTGTGTTGTAAAGAAATAAGGTAAAGTAACTCAACATTTTTTTATTTTTAATATTCAAACCCTCTGAGTATCCACCCTTTGCTTTGTTGACAGAGCTCCAAACCTTTGGCCTTCTCTCAGTGGTCTTCCTGAAATGTTTTTTTTCTTCACAGCTGGACCATGTCAGGGTCAAGAAATGCCAAAACTCATTCGTTGCCGAGATCATTTTCAGCAGGCTTTTGTCTCGTGAGATCTTGTTCCATCCCTAGAAAGTAGTAAACATAAGAAAAAAAACAACTTTAAATGAAAAAAGGGTGTCCAAACTATTGAATGGTAGAGGATTTTTTTTTTATTCAAAATAAATAGAATAAATTAAACAGTGCTTTCATTTGTCCTTATTATGAAATTGTCTGTGAAGATCGTCTGCAAAACCATGTGTAACTCTTTCATTTCTTTTTTTTAATAAATAAAAAATATTTTAATATTTTTATTAAGAAATCACAGTTTACCCACCCAATATTTACAAATCACATATTTTTTTTCCTTTTACATTTTTCTTATTTAAAGTGTCAAATTCAGAGATGACCAAAAATGCAATAAAGGCAAACAATTAAAAGGCAATAATAATCGTGTTGAAAAAATAAAATCAAAAAGGTAAAGAGAGAAAAGTAGAGAAAGAGAAGTGAAGAAAGTGTGTGTCTATCAGTCTAAAGGCAGAGTTTTTAATGATTTTCAGTATTCCACAAATGAACCCCCATCTCTGTTAAAATGTTTTCTTCATTGCCTTTAGTTGCAACATTGATCTTTTCCAATTTAAGAAATCCTAAAACATCACAAAACCACTTACATATTAAAGGATCTGCAGCAGATTTCCCTGCCAGTGACACTGCTGCTTAAATAACACTGACACTGCTGCCTAAATGTCACTGACACTGCTGCTTAAATGGCACTGACACTGCTGCTTAAATTACACTGAAACTGCTGCTTAAATGACACTTAAATGGCACTGATACTGCTGCTTAAACGACACTGCTGCTTAAATGACACTTAAATGGCACTGACACTGCTGCTTAAATTGCACTTAAATGACTGACACTACTGCTTAAACGACACTTAAATGGCACTGACACTACTGCTTAAACGACACTTAAATTGCACTGACACTACTGCTTAAACGACACTTAAATGGCACTGACACTACTGCTTAAACAACACAGATACTGCTGCTTAAATTGCACTTAAATGGCACTGACACTGCTGCTTAAACAACACTTAAATGGCACTGACACTACTGCTTAAACAACACTTAAATGGCACTGACACTACTGCTTAAACAACACTTAAATGGCACTGACACTACTGCTTAAACAACACAGATACTGCTGCTTAAATTGCACTTAAATGGCACTGACACTGCTGCTTAAACAACACTTAAATGGGACTGACACTGCTGCTTAAATGGCACTTAAATGGCACTGATACTGCTGCTTAAATGGCACTTAAATGACACTGACACTGCTCCTTAAATTACACTTAAATGGCACTGACACTACTGCGTAAACACAGATACTGCTGCTTAAATGACACTTAAATGGCACTAATACTGCTCCTTAAATGACACTTAAATGGCACTGACACTGCTGCTTGAACAACACTTAAATGGCACTGACACTGCTGCTTAAATGGGACTTAAATGGCACTGACACTGCTGCTTAAACAACACTTAAATGGCACTGACACTACTGCGTAAACGACACATATACTGCTGCTTAAATGGCACTTAAATGACACTGACACTGCTGCTTAAATTACACAATTTGAGCTTTATTACACTACACACTGTGTGCTTTACCTATTTGTATTATATACAAGTTTACTGTAATTTTGCTACAGGTATATGTGATGTTTGAGTCACGGTGTTTATTGTTTTGTTTATCAGATGTTTTATGTTTTTTTTTTACAATAAAGCTGACTCTGAACTTTGATTTCCATTGAAACAAAATATTGCGTCTAGCTAAAAGTGATGTAAAAGCTAGTGTTTTGAAAATATCTCTTTAATTTCAAACCATTTCTTCTAAGTTCTCTATGTATTTCTTGTAAAAACATGTAACTAATGCGAGTAAACTGCAGCCCGCTCTAAAACAGGATTCTATAGTCTGTAATACACGGCCGTACAATATCATGGCCTATGTGGTTTTGAGCCCTGCGATAATGAAAGCGATACCATAATACAGATAATACTGGGGAGAATAAACCACACCACAGAGATAAAGTTGTTTACTGACAAAAGCTGCTGGTTGAAAAATGGTTTGGGAGCACTCGGACCAATGGAAAATCAGTGAAAAAAGATAGTAGAAATGAGAAAGTCCTGGTGGTGCAGAGGGGGGAGGAGGCGCGGACATATGCCCAGTCCGAGCGCTTCTCGCCGGGGTGATACGCCGGCTGGGTGTCCCAGGGGGCATACATGGTTCCCCGCTCCGCAGATAAGATCCATACCGGGCTCTCTCCAGGGGAACATAAAAATCCAGCTAGACATTACCCAAGTATTTATCAGCGGCTATCAGATGCGAGTGGCCTTATCGCACCTACACACTCTTAAACACGGATCCCTATTTCTGCACACATAGCTCACATTCAAATACGGGGACACGGAGGGGGAGAAGGTAGTTTTCTCCGAGTTGAAAAGGCCCCAGGATGGATGCGCTGTTTATTTGTAAAAGGGACAGCCAAAGTAATTTAGCCATAAAACAAGGGGATTTATGGGTAATGGAGTTGGGAAGTTTAGACACAGAAGTGGGAAAGTGGAGCTATTATCTGCACAGAACGCCTCATAATCCAATCATCTTAATTGTTTTGTAAGCAGCGGTTTTAGACAGAGATCAATACGGTATACGGTGCGGGGTGTGGTCGTGTATGGTGGTGTTTGGAAAAGAACTGCAGCCGTTTCTCGCTCGTTCAGCCCCAGGCAGGCCTGGACTGGTAATCGGGCATACCGGGCATTTTCCCGGTGGGCCGACAGTCCTAGGAGCTGATGCCGTTTTTTTTTGTTTGTTTGTTTGTTTGTTTTTTTTCTTAGAGACAGGCCCACAATTTAGGACTGAACCAGGACTAAACCAGGATTAAACCAGGACTAAATCAGGATTGAACCAGGACTAAACCAGGACTAAACTAGGACTAAACCAGGACTAAATCAGGATTGAACCAGGACTAAACCAGGACTAAACTAGGACTAAACCAGGACTAATCAGGTCTAAACCAGGACTAAATCAGGATTGAACCAGAACTAAATCAGGACTAAATCAGGTCTGAACCAGAACTAAATCAGGTCTGAACCAGGACTAAATCAGGATTGAACCAGGACTAAACCAGGACTAAACTAGGACTAAACCAGGACTAAACCAGGACTAAACCAGGACTAATTAGGTCTAAACCAGGACTAAATCAGGATTGAACCAGAACTAAATCAGGACTAAATCAGGTCTGAACCAGGACTAAATCAGGATTGAACCAGGACTAAATCAGGTCTGAACCAGGACTAAATCAGGTTTGAACCAGGACTAAATCAGGTCTGAACCAGGACTAAATCAGGTTTGAACCAGGACTAAACCAGGACTAATCAGGTCTAAACCAGGACTAAATCAGGATTGAACCAGGACTAAACCAGGACTAATCAGGTCTAAACCAGGACTAAATCAGGGTTGAACCAGGACTAAACCAGGTCTAAGCCAAAAATGCCAGGGCCGTTTTTTTTGTCCCAGTCCAGCCCTGGCCCCAGGGCAACTGTGGCAATGTATACATTATAATGAGGAAACTGAAATATTTAACATCACCGTATTAATCATTAATCACCATGGAAACTACATTATTTTCTTTATTCTGAAAAAGTAAACAAGTTAAACTGTCCAGTATTAGTCTTTTGTTTTGAATTACTAATCACTATGGAAACATTACAGTACCATTGATAACGAAAACAATTTAAAATGTCCCAATAACGTAAATCAATAGTATTAG
>JAVJIX010000176.1:1550000-1582500 GCA_036785185.1 Paratrypauchen microcephalus
TGTTGGTCAGGTATTTTGCAAGGCTGATACTGTAGTGTTTTTTTGTTTTTGTTTGTATCGAGGATCCTCAGAGCTGGTTTGTAGACACATTCCAGACGTCTGATTGTCGTCTTATTTGAAATATGAAAATTTACCACAGTTCTTATCCCACCAAATGAAGTCAAAATCTGAGAAAATATTACACTCTGATAATATTATTTAAAGCATTCAACAATTTACTACCAAGTAATCTACAAAACTTGTTCAACTTTAGTCTCTCTGTAATCTCTCTCTTCTTTCTCCTCCCTCTCTCTAGTCTCTCTCTTCTCTTTAGTCTCTACTCTCTCTCTCTCTCTCTAGTCTCTCTCTTGTCTTTAGCCTCTCTCCTCCCTCTCTCTAGTCTCTCTCTTGTCTTTAGTCTCTCTCCTTCCTCTCTCGTCTCTCTCTTCCTTCTCTCCTCCCCCTATCTAATCTCTCTCTTCTCTTTAGTCTCTCTCCTCCCTCTCTCTAGTGTCTCTTCCTTCTCTCCTCTCTCTCTTCAGTCTCTCTCTCCTCTCTCTTCCTTCTCTCCTCCCTCTCTAGTCTCTCTCTCTCTTCCTTCTCTCCTCCTTCTCTCTAGTCTCTCTCTTGTCTTTAGTCTCTCTCTGCCCCCTCTCTAGTCTCTCTCTTTTCTTTAGTCTCTCTCCTCCATCTCTCTAGTCTCTCTCTCCTCCCTCTCTCTAGTCTCTCTCTCTTCCTTCTCTCTAGTCTCTTTCTTGTCTTTTGTCTTTCCTTCCTCCCTCTTGTCTCTCTCTTGTCTCTAGTCTCTCTCTCCTCCCTCTCTCTCATCTCTCTCTTGTCTTTAGTCTCTCTCCTCCCTCTCTCCAGCCTCTCTTGTCTTTAGTCTCTCCTCCCTCCCTCTAGTCTTTCTCATGTCTTTAGTCTCTCTCCTCCCTCTCTCTCATCTCTCTCTCTTGTCTTTAGTCTCTCTCTCCTCCCTCTCTCTCTCATCTCTCTCTTGTCTTTAGTCTCTCTCCTCCCTCTCTCTAGCTCTCTCTTGTCTTTAGTCTCTCTCCTCCCTCCCTCTAGTCTTTCTCTTGTCTTTAGTCTCTCTCCTCCCTCTCTCTCATCTCTCTCTTGTCTTTAGTCGCTCTCCTCCCTCTCTCTCGTCTCTTTCTTCTCTTTAGTCTCTCTTCCCTCTCTCTAGCCTCTCTCTTGTCTTTTGTCTCTCCTCCCTCCCTCTAGTCTTTCTCTTGTCTTTTGTCTCTCTCCTTCCCCGTCTAGTCTCTTTTTAGTCTCTACTCTCTCTCTAGACTCTCCCTTCTCTTCAATCTCTCTCTTCTCTCTCTCTTCCTTCTCTCCTCCCTCTCTCTAGTCTCTCTTTACTCTCTCTCTCTAGCCTCTCCCTTCGTTTCCTTCTCTCTCCCTCTCTCTAGTCTCTCTCTCCTCCCTCTCTCTAGTCTCTCTCTCTTCCTTCTCTCTAGTCTCTTTCTTGTCTTTACTCTCTACTCTCTCTCTCTAGCCTCTCTTTCCTCCCCAGTGTCTCTCCCCTCTCTCTCTTCCTTCTCTCCTCCCTCCCTCTAGTCTCTCTCTTCTCTTTAGTCTCTCCCTCCCTCTTGTCTCTCTCTTGTCTTTAGTCGCTCTCCTCCCTCTCTCATCTCTCTTTCTTCCTTCTCGCTTCCCTCTCTCTAGCCTCTCCCTTCTATTCAGTCTCTCTCTTGTCTCTCTCTCTCTTCCTTCTCTCCTCCCTCTCTCTCATCTCTCTTTCCTCTCTACTTTCTCTCTTTCAAATCTAAATACTAAATGACCAATCATGTTTGGTTCTTTTTCGTTGTTCTTTTTTAATTGTTTTAAAAGAACGTAAATTGCTAACTCCCCAAAATCAATCAATAATAATAATAATAATAATAATAATAATCCTGGTTCAGTCCTGGTTTAGTTCTGGTTTAGTCCTGGATTAGTCCTGATGTAGTTCTGGGTTAGTCCTGGCTTAGTCCTAGTCTCTCTCTTCTCTTTAGTCTGTCTCTCTCTATTCCTTCCCCCTCTTCCTTCTCTCTCCTCCCTCCCTCTAGTCTCTCTCTTTTCATTAGTCTCTCCCTCTTCTTTGTCTCTCTCGTCTCTCTTCTCTCTTTCACTCTCCCTCTCTCCCTTTTCCTCCTCTCTTCTCTCTTTCACTCTCTCGTCTCTCGCTCTGAATTTTTAATATTTCTTAATTATGTTTTTAGTTGTAATTTCATGTGGTTAGAATGACCTTGAAATAAATGCTTGGAAAGGTAAAGTTTCTCTTTCTTCCTCCTTTCTTCCTTTCTCTTCTCTTCCCTTCTCTCCTCTCTCTTTTTAGTCTCTCTCTTCTTTTTAGTCTCTCTCCTCTTTCTTTTCCATCTCTCTCTTCCTTCTCTCCTCCCTCTCTCTAGTCTCTCTCTTATCTTTAGTCTCTCTCTTCTTTCTCTCTCTTCCTTCTCTTCCCCTCTCTCTAGTCTCTCTTCCCTTTAGTCTCTCTCCTTTCTCGTCCTTCTCTCCTCCCTCTCTTTAGCCTCTCTTAGTCTCTCCCTCCTCTCTCTCTACTCCTTCTCTCTCTCTCTTTGCTCCTCCTGTGCTCCCTCTCTCTAGTCTACTTCCTTTCTTTAGTCTCTCTCCTCTCTCTTTTCCTTCTTGCTTCCCTTTCTCTAGTCTCTCTCTTGTCTTTAGCCTCTCCCTCCTCTCTCTCGATCCCTTTTCTCTCTCTCCTCTTTGTCTCCTCCCTCTCTTTAGTCTTGCTCTTCTCTTTAGTCTCTCTCCCTCTCTCTCTCTCTATTCCTTCTCTCTCTAATCTTTCTTTTTCGTCTCTCTCATCCTTCTCTCCTCCCTCTCTTCCTTGTCTCTCTCGTCTCTCTTTCTTCCTTCTCGCTTCCCTCTCTCTAGCCTCTCCCTTATATTCAGTCTCTCTCTTGTCTCTCTCTCTCTTCCTTCTCTCCTCCCTCTCTCTCGTCTCTCTTTCCTCTCTACTTTCTCTCTTTCAAATCTAAATACTAAATGACCAATCATGTTTGGTTCTTTTTTTTGTGTTCTTTTTTTAATTGTTTTAAAAGAACGTAAATTGCTAACTCCCCAAAATCAATAAATAATAATAATAATAATAATAATAATAATAATAATAATAATAGTCCTGGTTTAGTCCTGGTTTAGTCCTGGGTTAGTCCTGATATATTCTTGGTTTAGTCCTGGCTTAGTCCTAGTCTCTCTCTTCTCTTTAGTCTGTCTCTCTCTATTCCTTCCCCCTCTTCCTTCTCTCTCCTCCCTCCCTCTAGTCTCTCTCTTTTCGTTAGTCTCTCCCTCTTCCTTGTCTCTCTCGTCTCTCTTCTCTCTTTCACGCTCCCTCTCTCCCTTTTGCTCCTCTCTTCTCTCTTTCACTCTCTCGTCTCTCGCTCTGAATTTTTAATATTTCTTAATTATGTTTTTAGTTGTAATTTCATGTGCTTAGAATGACCTTGAAATAAATGCTTGGAAAGGTAACGTTTCTCTTTCTTCCTCCTTTCTTCCTTTCTCTTCTCTTCCCTTCTCTCCTCTCTCTTTTTAGTCTCTCTCTTCTTTTTTCGTCTCTCTCCTCTTTGTTTTCCATCTCTCTTCCTTCTCTCCTCCCTCTCTCTTATCTTTAGTCTCTCTCTTCTTTCTCTCTCTTCCTTCTCTTCCCCTCTCTCTAGTGGCTCTTGCCTTTAGTCTCTCTCCTCTCTCGTCCTTCTCTCCTCCCTCTCTTTAGCCTCTCTTAGTCTCTCCCCCCTCTCTCTCTCTACTCCTTCTCTCTCTCTCTCTCTCTTTGCTCCTCCTGTCCTCCCTCTCTCTAGTCTACTTCCTTTCTTTAGTCTCTCTCCTCTCTCTTTTCCTTCTTGCTTCCCTCTCTCTAGTCTCTCTCTTGTCTTTAGCCTCTCCCTCCTCTCTCTCGATCCCCTTTCTCTGTTTCCCCTTTGTCTCCTCCCTCTCTTTAGTCTTGCTCTTCTCTTTAGTCTCTCTCCTCTCTCTCTATTTCTTCTCTCTCTAATCTTTCTTTTTCATCTCTCTCCTCTTTCTTTTCCTTCTCTTTCTTCCTTCTCTCTTATCCTTCTCTCCTCTTCCTTGTCTCTCTCGTCTCTCTTTCTTCCTTCTCGCTTCCCTCTCTCTAGCCTCTCCCTTCTATTCAGTCTCTCTCTTGTCTCTCTCTCTTCCTTCTCTCCTCCCTCTCTCTCATCTCTCTTTCCTCTTTAGTCTCTCCCTCCCCTCTCCCTCTTCCTTGTCTCTCTCATCTCTCTTTCTTCCTTCTCGCTTCCCTTTCTCTAGCCTCTCCCTTCTATTCAGTCTCTCTCTTGTCTCTCTCTCTTCCTTCTCTCCTCCCTCTCTCTCATCTCTCTTTCCTCTCTACTTTCTCTCTTTCAAATCTAAATACTAAATGACCAATCATGTTTGGTTCTTTTTTTGTTGTTCTTTTTTTAATAGTTTTAAAAGAACGTAAATTGCTAACTCCCCCAAATCAATAAATAATAATAATAATAATAGTCCTGGTTTAGTCCTGGTTTAGTTCTGGTTTAGTCCTGGTTTAGTCCTGATATATTCTTGGTTTAGTCCTGATGTAGTCCTGGTTTAGTCCTGGCTTAGTCCTAGTCTCTCTCTTCTCTTTAGTCTGTCTCTCTCTATTCCTTCCCCCTCTTCCTTCTCTCTCCTCCCTCCCTCTAGTCTCTCTCTTTTCGTTAGTCTCTCCCTCTTCCTTGTCTCTCTCATCTCTCTTCTCTCTTTCACTCTCCCTTTTCCTCCTCTCTTCTCTCTTTCACTCTCTCGTCTCTCGCTCTGAATTTTTAATATTTCTTAATTATGTTTTTAGTTGTAATTTCATGTGGTTAGAATGACCTTGAAATAAATGCTTGGAAAGGTAAAGTTTCTCTTTCTTCCTCCTTTCTTCTTTTCTCTTCTCTTCCCTTCTCTCCTCTCTCTTTTTAGTCTCTCTCTCTTCTTTTTAGTCTCTCTCCTCTTTCTTTTCCATCTCTCTCTTCCTTCTCTCCTCCCTCTCTCTAGTCTCTCTCGTATCTTTAGTCTCGCTCTTCTTTCTCTCTCTTCCTTCTCTTCCCCTCTCTCTACTCTCTCTTCCCTTTAGTCTCTCTCCTCTCTCGTTCTTCTCTCCTCCCTCTCTTTAGCATCTCTTAGTCTCTCCCTCCCTCTCTCTACTCCTTCTCTCTCTCTCTTTGCTCCTCCTGTCCTCCCTCTCTCTAGTCTACCTCCTTTCTTTAGTCTCTCTCCTCTCTCTTTTCCTTCTCGCTTCCCTTTCTCTAGTCTCTCTCTTTTCTTTAGCCTCTCCCTCCTCTCTCTCGATCCCTTTTCTCTCTCTCTTCTTTGTCTCCTCCCTCTCTTTAGTTTTGATCTTCTCTTTAGTCTCTCTCTCTCTATTCCTTCTCTCTCTAATCTTTCTTTTTCATCTCTCTCCTCTTTCTTTTCCTTCTCTCTCTTCCTTCTCTCCTCCCTCTCTTCCTTGTCTCTCTCGTCTCTCTTTCTTCCTTCTCGCTTCCCTCTCTCCCTTCTATTCAGTCTCTCTCTTGTCTCTCTCTCTTCCTTCTCTCCTCCCTCTCTCTCATCTCTCTTTGCTCTCTACTTTCTCTCTTTCAAATCTAAATACTAAATGACCAATCATGTTTGGTTCTTTTTTGTTGTTCTTTTTTAATTGTTTTAAAAGAACGTAAATTGCTAACTCCCCCAAATCAATAAATAATAATAATAATAATAATAATAATAATAATAATAATAATAATAATAATAATAATAATAATAATAATAATAGTAATAGTCCTGGTTTAGTCCTGGCTTAGTCCTAGTCTCTCTCTTCTCTTTAGTCTGTCTCTCTTCCTTGTCTCTCTCGTCTCTCTTCTCTCTTTCACTCTCTCGTCTCTCGCTCTGAATTTTTAATATTTCTTAACTATGTTTTTAGTTGTAATTTCATGTGGTTAGAATGACCTTGAAATAAATGCTTGGAAAGGTAAAGTTTCTCTTTCTTCCTCCTTTTTTCCTTTCTCTTCTCTTCCCTTCTCTCCTCTCTCTTTTTAGTCTCTCTCCTCTTTCTTTTCCATCTCTCTCTTCCTTCTCTCCTCCCTCTCTCTAGTCTCTCTCTTATCTTAAGTCTCACTCTTCTTTCTCTCTCTTCCTTCTCTTCCCCTCTCTCTAGTCTCTCTTCCCTTTAGTCTCTCTCCTTTCTCGTCCTTCTCTCCTCCCTCTCTTTAGCCTCTCTTCGTCTCTCCCTCCTTTCTCTCTACTCCTTCTCTCTCTCTCTTTGCTCCTCCTGTCCTCCCTCTCTCTAGTCTACTTCCTTTTTTTAGTCTCTCTCCTCTTTCTTTTTGTTCTTGCTTCCCTTTCTCTAGTCTCTCTCTTGACTTTAGCCTCTCACTTCTCTCTCTCGATCCCTTTTCTCTCTCTCCTCTTTGTCTGCTCCCTCTCTTTAGTTTTGCTCTTCTCTTTTGTCTCTCCTCTCTCTCTCTATTTCTTCTCTCTCTAATCTTTCTTTTTAGTCTCTCTCCTCTTTCTTTTCCTTCTCTCTTATCCTTCTCTCCTCCCTCTCCTCCTTGTCTCTCTCGTCTCTCTTTCTTCCTTCTCGCTTCCCTCTCTCTAGCCTCTCCCTTCTATTCAGTCTCTCTCTCCTCCCTCTCTCTCATCTCTCGTTCCTCTCTACTTTCTCTCTTTCAAATCTAAATACTAAATGACCAATCATGTTTGGTTCTTTTTGTTGTTGTTCTTTTTTAATTGTTTTAAAAGAACGTAAATTGCTAACTCCCCCAAATCAATAAATAATAATAATAATAATAATAATAATAATAATAATAATAATAATAATAATAATAATAATAGTAATAATAATAATAATAATAACCAAACCCTTTAGCACAGCTGCTTTTCGTGATGTACCGTTGTGATCCAAACCCGTGTCGTGTATTCGAGACACGTCAGTCTGGCGGCGTCGGCCCGGGTCCTATAGAGATGGCTTATCACCCAGGTACATATGGAACAGTTTGCCTACGCCGCCCCTCCTCCGCCTGCCCTCCGCCGCCGCCGCACGCCGTCACAAATCCTTATCACAACCCCTCGCTTCTGTCCCCCTCCCTCCTTCCATCTCGCCGTTGCTATCTTCGGCTCGTCTCAGATATGCTAATCGCTCCGTAAGTATAGCCCGTCAAATAATTACGGTGTATTAAACCTCGTCATCTCTCCATAATTTCTCCTTCTCGCTGTTTGGCGTTCCCCGTTCTTCGCCGCAAAACACAAGACGCTCAAGTCACCCCGTAAACGTCTCGCCACCCGCTACAAAACACACACTTCACCGATAATTTATGAAGATACAGTACGAGTCTGGTCTGTGGAATGTCCCCGAGTTCAGACGGAGGTGATTGACAGGTGGATTAGCCAATCAGAGACACTCACGGTTCGTCCTGTGTCTGTATCAAAACAAATATGGCGGCTAATGATGAAAAAGAAAGGGAAAAATAATGTATTATTCTCTCTTTTCTCTCTTCACCTCTCACCCCTATATCTCTCCTCTCTTCTCTCTTTCACGCTCCGGTTTAGTTCTCTGGTTTAGACCTGGTTTAGTCCTGGTTTAGTCCTGGTTTAGTCCTGGTTTAGACCTGGTTTAGTTCTCTGGTTTAGTCCTGGTTTAGTCCTAGTTTAGTCCTGATATAGTTCTGGTTTAGTTCTGGTTTAGTCCTGGGTTTGTCCTGGTTTAGTTTAGTCCTGGCTTAGTCCTGGTTTAGTCCTGGTTTAGTCCTGGTTTAGTCCTGATATAGTCCTGGTTTAGTCCTAGTTTAGTCCTGGTTTAGTCCTGATATAGTCCTGGTTCAGTTCTGGTTTAGTCCTGGGTTTGTCCTGGTTTAGTCCTGGCTTAGTCCTGGTTTAGTCCTGGCTTAGGCCTGATATAGTCCTGGTTTAGTTCTGGTTTAGTCCTGGCTTAGGCCTGGTTTGACTCTGGTTTAGTCCTGGTTTAGTCCTGATATAGTCCTGGTTCAGTTCTGGTTTAGTTCTGGTTTAGTCCTGGGTTAGTCCGATGTAGTCCTGGTGTAGTCCTGATATAGTCCTGGTTTAGTTCTGGCTTAGTCCTGTCTTAGTCCTGGTTTAGTTCTGGTTTAGTCCTGGGTTAGTCCCGATGTAGTCCTGATGTAGTCCTGGGTTGGTCCTGGTTAAGTCCTAGCTTAATCCTAGTCTCTCTCTTCTCTATAGTCTCTCGCTCTTCCTCCTCTCTTCTCTCTTTCACTCTCTCGTCTCTCGCTCTGAATTTTTAATATTTTTAATAATTTCTTAATTATGTTTTTAGTTGTAATTTCATGTGGTTAGAATGACCTTGAAATAAATGCTTGGAAAGGTAAAGTTTCTCTTTCTCCTGCCTTTCTACCTTTCTCTTCCTTCTCTCCTCCCTGTCTCTAGTCTCACTCTTCTTTTTAGTCTCTCTCCTCTTTCTTTTCCATCTCTCTTCCTTCTCTCCTCCCTGTCTCTAGTCTATCTCCTTTCTTTAGTCTCTCTCCTCTCTCTTTTCCTTCTTACTTCCCCTTCTCTGGTCTCTCTCTTGTCTTGAGTCTCTCCCTCTTCTCTCTCTATTCTTTTTCTCTCTCTCCTCTTTGTCTCCTTACTCTGTCTAGTCTTTCTCTTCTCTTTAGTCTCTCTCCTCTTTCTTTTCCCTCTCTCTATTCCTTCTCTCTCTCTGCTCTTTAGTCTCTCTCCTCTCTCTCTATTCATTCTCTCTCTAATCTCTCTTTTCTTTTTAGTCTCTTTCCTCTTTATTTTCCTTCTCTCTCCTGCTTCTCTCCTCCCTCTCTCTAGTCTCTCTTCCCTTTAGTCTCTCTCCTCTCTCTCTGCTCCTTCTCTCCTCCCTCTCTCTAGTCTCTCTCCCCTTTAGTCTCTCTCCTCTCTCTCTGCTCCTTCTCTCCTCCCTCTCTCTAGTCTATCTACTATTTAGTCTCTCCCTCCTCTCTCTTCCCTGTCTAGTCTCTCTCTTCTCTTTAGTCTCTCTCTCTCTCTATCTCTATTCCTCCTCCCTCTTCCTTCTCTCTTCCCTCTCTCTAGCTTCTCCCTTCCCTTCAGTCTCTCTCTCCTCTCACTCTCTTCTTTTTTCCTCTCTCTCGCTTCTTTCTCTCCTCCCCCTCTCTAGTCTCTCTCTTGTCTTTAGTCTGTCTCTCCTGTATCTCTCTTCCTTCTCTCCTCCCTTTCTCTAGTCTCTCTCTTGTCTTTAGTCTGTTTCTCCTGTATCTCTCTTCCTTCTCTCCTCCCCCTCTCTAGTCTCTCTCTTGTCTTTAGTCTGTTTCTCCTGTATCTCTCTTCCTTCTCTTCTCCCCCTCTCTAGTCTCTCTCTTGACTTTAGTCTGTTTCTCCTGTATCTCTCTTCCTTCTCTCCTCTCTCTCTAGTCTCTCTCTCCTTTCTACTCTCTCTGAAACTCTCTCTAAACGCTAAATGACCATTGATCTCCTTTAAAACACACATGTGATTGGACGCTCATGTTTGTTTCTGATCGTGGTGACCAGACTGATGTTCCTGTATGTAAAGTACAGAGTGTTATCAGTCCGGCCGTGCCAGGCTCTGCTCTGCCCGTGTAAAACCCGATCATGTGATCCATGAGCGCCGTGCGACTCCGCTGTAGTTCATACATCTTACTGTCAGCCTCCGTGTCCTATCGGCGTGGCTGCCAATACCGCCCGCCACACGGCACGCCACCTGACTAATGCCCCACGCACGGGAAACACCAGAATACAACACGCCAATGCCACCTGACTAATGCCCCACGCACGGAAACACCAGAATACAACACTCCAATGCCACCTGACTAATGCCCCACACACGGAAACACCAGACTACACTCCAAGAACACAGCCACACCACGGCAATGACACGGCAACACCACACCATGTCGTTAATGTCCCACACACTGAAAACACAAGACGACAACACGCCAAGAACATGCCAACACCATGTCATGTGACTAATACCCCCCACATGGAAAACACCAGGCTACACCACAGTAACGACACGCCAACACCACAGCAACACCATGCGAAAGCCACGGCAACACCACAGCAACCGCACGCCAAAGCCACAGCAACACCACAGCAACACCACAGCAACACCACAGCAACACCATGCGAAAGCCACAGCAACACCACAGCAACAGCACGCCAAAGCCACGCCAATGCCACAGCAACACCAACACCACTGCAACACCACACCAATGCCACGCCACCACCACAGCAACACCATGCCAATGCCAGGCCAACACCACAGCAACACCAACACCCCAGCAACACCAACACCAACACCCCAGCAACACCACGCCAACATAACAGCAACACCAACACCACAGCAGCACCAACACCCCAGCAACACCACACCAACACCCCAGCAACACCAACACCACAGCAACACCAACACCACAGCAACACCCCAGCAACACCAACACCACAGCAACACCAACACCACAGCAACACCAACACCACGCCAATGCCATGGCAACACCCCAGCAACACCACACCAAAGCCACGCCAACATAACAGCAACACCAACACCACACCAACACCACAGCAACACCACACCAATGCCACGCCAACATAACAGCAACACCAACACCCCAGCAACACCACACCGAAGCCACGCCAACATAACAGCAACACCAACACCACAGCAACACCAACACCCCAGCAACACCACACCAAAGCCACGGCAATGCCATGGCAACACCACAGCAACATCATGCCAGCGCTGCGCGAACACCACAGCAACACTACACCAATGCCACGCCAACATAACAGCAACACCAACACCACAGCAACACCAACACCCCAGCAACACCACACCAAAGCCACGCCAATGCCAGCGCTGTGCAACACCATGCAACACCACACCATGCCAGCAACACCACAGCAACACCATGCCAATGCCGCACTAACACCACACCAACACCAACACCACACCAATACCACAGCAACACCATGGTAATGCCACACCATTTGACTAATGCCCTACGCACAGAACCCCAGAGTACAACATGGCAAGAACATGGCAAGAGTACGGCAACCAGAATCAAATAATCTTGCTTATTCCCTCACTCCTTTTTTTCTGCTTTCTATCTGTCCATTCCTGTTCATTTCTCTCTCGTCTCTCTCGTTTTCCTCCCTCTTACGTCTCTCTCCCTCCCTCCCTCTCTTCTCTTCTCTTCTCTTCTCTTCTCTTCTCCCTGAGCGACTTATTGATTAGGAGAGGTGGAGTATATGAGGCCGACATGAGCAGAGGTGAGAGAGGTCAGAGGTGATCGGAGACACAGATTTCTTGCAGATTTGGATCAAAAATGTGCAAAAAGACACCGGCTCACTCCCCACCCGCTCACTGACTCATTAAATACACAAAAACCTGTGTTATTGATCTTAGTTATGTAATTACACTTGATTTTATCACTAAAATATCATGTGTTTTATTGTTTGTGGGCTTGCCTCTCCATAGATCTGACTTCCACTACTACAGCAGAGGTGAAGAATTCTGCCCTCTTCTACTACTACTACTACTACTACTACTACTACTACTACTACTACTGCTACTACTACTACTACAACTATTACTACTACTACTGTTGCTACTTACTAAAAAGTAAGTAATACATAAAGTTTGTAGAACTATGAGGAAACAGCTGACGCTGTCCCAAAATATCAACAGACCCAACACCAGAAAAGTTACATATTCCACCTTTATTCTCAACTTTTCAGAGCTTTTCACCTTGTTACAGTTTGTTTCCTTCTTGTTTAACCTCTGAAGTTGTGATTCGTGCATATTTGCGTCATCGTTAAACGCTTATTTTCAAAACACCAATATTGTGACGAGCGCACAATGGACCCTACACTGGAAAAGTGACATAGCACAGCTTTATTCTTAATGCTCATTCAGCTTTGTCGATTGGATATTATAATCACCGCGGTTACATTTATAATTCATCAGACCCTTGACTTTACATTACCATCCCTGGATAATTCCCACCGCGCTCCCGTTCCGGCTCACTCCATCTCCGCGGGGTCATCCGGGGTCGCCGTTTTCCCATTTGCGCCCGGCGTCTCCAACATGTCCGCCCTTAACTATTCTCATCTCAGTGCATTATTTCTGTATGAAGACACTCTGCAGTTATATATACGCACACACACACACACACATGCACACACACACACACACACACACACACACACACACACACACACACACACACACACACATGCACACACACACACACACACACACACACACACACACACACACACACACACACACACTGACCATCACAGCGGCGGTGATGAGACCAGCTTTAGGCTAACGGAATATTTATTGGCTTATTTATTCTTAATCAAAACGAGCTCTGGTCTTCCCAATGCAAATATATGAACACACACACGTACACACACACACTCACACACTCACACACACACGCACACATGCACGCGCACACACACACGCACACACTCACACACACACGCACGCACACACACACACACACGCACACATGCACGCGCACACACACACGTACACACACACTCACACACACACACGCACACACACTCACACACACATGCACACACACACGCACACACACACATGCACACATCCACACACACAAAGGGGAACCACGGCCAGAGTTTTAGTCCACACTGATTTGAGAAGAGACAAAGTTAGAAAAGTTGTGTGATTTATATAATTTCAAACATAAACACTTAAATGACACTGGCACTGCTGCTTAAATGACACTTAAATGACACGGACACTGCTGCTTAAATGACACTTAAATAACACGGACAGTGCTGCTTAAATGACACTTAAATGACACGGACACTGCTGCTTAAATGACACTTAAATAACACAGACAGTGCTGCTTAAATGACACTTAAATGACACGGACACTGCTGCTTAAAAGACACTTAAATGACATGGGCACTGCTGATTAAATGACACTTAAATGGCACTGACACTGCTGCTTAAATTACACTTAAATTACACTGACACTGCTGCTTAAATTACACTTAAATGGCACGGGCACTGCTGCTTAAATGACCCTTAAATGACACAGACACTGCTGCTTAAATTACACGGGCACTGATGCTTAAATGACAGTGACACTGCTGCTTAAATGGCACTTAAATGACACGGACACTGCTGCTTAAATGGCACTTAAATGAAACGGACACTGCTATTTAAATGACAATGACACTGCTGCTTAAATTACACTTAAATGACACTTAAATGACACGGACATTGCTGCTTAAATGACACTTAAGTGACACTGACACTGCTGCTTAAATGACACTTAAATGAAACGGACACTGCTATTTAAATGGCAATGACACTGCTGCTTAAATTACTTAAATGACACAGACACTGCTGCTTAAATGACACTTAGATGACACGGAGATAGCTGCTTAAATGACACTTAAGTGACACTGATACTGCTGCTTAAATGACACTTAAGTGACACAGACACTGCTGCTTAAACGACACCATTTGAGCTTTATTCCGCTCCACATTGTGTGTTTTACCTGTTTGTATCATATACAAGTTTACTGTACTTTTGCTGCAGGTATATGTGATGTTTTAGTCATGGTGTTTATTGTCTTGTTTATCACACGTTTCATGTTCACTGTGGGCGTAGGGGACGCTGCAATTTCTAATCCTGTGTGTGCAACCTGTACATGTAAAAATGGTCACTTAACGTCCCTGAAGTATGAATGAGACTTCTTTAAGGCTCTTATATTAGACAAAATTGACTCTTGTGAGCTTTAAACCATGTTTGAACAATGTTTACAGGACGACATTCATACCATACTCCACATGTAACAGATAATACTCCCTACAACTGCACATAGCTGTGATTTGATATTTTATTTCATATCTTATTACTTATGTTTCTAATTTATTCTGATTTGTAAAGTTAATCCACAAATAAAACAAAACAGAACTCAAAGGAAACAGAACAGGAAACTGAAATGTCCATGTTCAATATCGTCTCATCTTTATTTAAAATTTCATCATGACGATAGTTTTGATTGACAGGTGAGGTCCAGACAGACGCTGTCCAACCGTTCACTGAGTGAGGGATGTTTGTTCAGCTGAGGTTTGTCCATACTGTCCCTCCCCTCCTCTCTTCTCCTCTCTCCTCCCCTCTCCTCCTGTCTCCTCTCCTCCTGTTTCCTCCCCTCTCCCCCTCTCTCCTCCCCTCTCCTCCTCTCTCCTCCTCTCTTCTCCCCTCTCCTCCTGTCTCCCCCTCTCTCCTCCTCTCTCCTACTGTGTCCTCCTGTCTCCTCCTCTCTCCTTCCTCCTGTCTCTTCCTGTCTCCCCCTCTCTCCTCCCTCTCCTCCTGTCTTCTCCTCTCTCCTCCCCTCTCCTCCTGTCTCCTCCTCTCTCCCTCCCCTCTCCTCCCCTCTCCTCCTGTCTCCTCCCCTCTCCTCCTGTCTCCCCCTCTCTCCTCCCCTCTCCTCCCCTCTCCTCCTGTCTCCCCCTCTCTCCTCCCCTCTCCTCCCCTCTCCTCCTGTCTCCTCCTGTCTCCTCCTGTCTCCTCCCCTCTCCTCCTGTCTCCTCCTCTCTCCTCCTCTCTCCTCCCCTCTCCTCCTCTCTCCTCCCCTCTCCTCCCCTCTCCTCCTGTCTCCTCCTGTCTCCTCCCCTCTCCTCCTGTCTCCTCCTCCTCTCTCCCCCTCTCTCCTCCCCTCTCCTCCCCTCTCCTCCTGTCTCCTCCTCTCTCCTCCTGTCTCCTCCCCTCTCCTCCTGTCTCCTCCCCTCTCTTCCTCTCTCCTCCTGTCTCCTCCTGTCTCCTCCTCTCTCCTCCTCTCTCCTCCCCTCTCCTCCTCTCTCCTCCCCTCTCCTCCCCTCTCCTCCTGTCTCCTCCTGTCTCCTCCTGTCTCCTCCCTGTCTCCTCCCCTCTCCTCCTGTCTCCTCCTCTCTCCTCCTCTCTCCTCCCCTCTCCTCCTCTCTCCTCCTGTCTCCTCCTCTCTCCTCCCCTCTCCTCCTCTCTCCTCCCCTCTCCTCCTGTCTCCTCCCCTCTCCTCCTCCCTCTCCTCCTGTCTCCTCCTCTCTCCTCCCCTCTCCTCCTGTCTCCTCCTCTCTCCTCCTGTCTCCTCCTCTCTCCTCCCCTCTCCTCCTGTCTCCTCCTCTCTCCTCCCCTCTCCTCCTCTCTCCTCCCCTCTCCTCCTGTCTCCTCCCCTCTCCTCCCCTCTCCTCCTGTCTCCTCCCCTCTCTTCCTCTCCTCCCCTCTCCTCCGGTCTCCTCCTCTCTTGTCCCAGCTCCAGGTCTGGTCTCCGGGCCCCTGTGACCACAGATGGGCCCCTGACAAAGGCCCCTCACACTCGATTAGTCGTGAATGAGTCTCGGGGCCGTTCCTCTGCTCCGAGGAGCTTCAGTTAGAGCCGAGGAAACTAAACAAAGGAGACGAGGACGGAACAGAGATGTTACCTGGTGTTTACCGCAGAAGCCGACAAGGGGACACGTCATTTAAGGAGAATTATTATAGAATTAAATCTGCATTCTGTAACCTGGTTGTTTCTGTGGATACGCCATTGCTCTGTGCCTGGAATGTTCCACAATATGACTTTAAACAGATCTAGTTTACATTTATTCAATCACAGGTGGTTTTATAGCTCAAAAATACCTAGAAAAACGACATTATTGACTATGACTGTGACCGCCTCTCCACAGATCTGACCTGTAACTTGGTCTGGTTTGGTCTCCATTAAGATAGAAAGGTTTAATGCCATACTGTGGAACATTCCAGACAAAGTAACAACATCTCCATGGGGAAACATTTACAAATGAATTAAATAAGAAATATGAAATGTTCTGGTTGTACAGCATGTTTGTGAACTATGCCTCTGCACTGTCTGGTGGTCAAAAAGTCTGTGTGTTTCCTCAGAGAACTTTAGCTTCTTGGATTCGTGTTTAAAGACAACACAGTCACGTGTATTTATTTTTTTCTTGATATTGAGGTGTCAAAGGACTTCGCCACTTGGAGAGGCTGGAAAAAGCTCGCGCCCGCTACAACAACCGCCTACGTTTCAACCTCCGATGCAGAGACGAGAACATCACGCCAGCAAGTGGAGTTAATATGATTAAGTCGGATTCAAGAGCTGGACCACGCCTCAACCTCCTGCAGAGTATTTACCATCGTAGAGTCTGCAAGAGAGCTGCCTCCATCGTCAAAGACCCCACCCACCTCCAACGTGGACTATTCACACTCCTACCTTCAGGCCAGAGGTACAGGACTGTGAAAACCAGGACTACTAGACTTAAGAACTCTTTCTTGCCAACTGCTATCAGACTCTTGAACTGCTGAGCAGTACCCCCTGTTAGAGCCATTTTCTATGTTAGTTAAAGTTAATATTTACGTTGCTATGATCATTAATCTTTGATTTAATTTCAGCTAAATTAAGGTGTAGGATAGCCAAGCAAGCCAGAAGTTGGAAGCCTCGAGCTAGAAGCTACACAGTCTTTTGACCATCACGTAGCTTGTAGGGACGTCACGTAGGACGTCATGTAGGGAAGCTACAAGCTCTAGAAATTCCTTTTGTTTCCTTTTGTTGTTCCTATTTTGTTCTGTATGACTTTCACTTTAGTAAAGGTAGAAAAGACAAACCTTGGATTCAAGACTCTTTATTTTTTGTTACATGCCGCGTCCGAAGGAACCTTCAAGAGGCCCAAGGCTAGTGAGTCAGCGCGCTGCACTCACATCAAAATCAAAAGACTAGGCATCAAAGTCAGCAGACTTGGCTGAAGACAGAACCAACTGAAATCCCTCCTGGACATTGATTGACCAATATTTTGCACATGAGTAATTTGCACAACAACTTAGTTTTCTTTTTCATGTACACATTAGACTGGATTTTATGTATTTTTAAATGCCTTTATTGTTCTTGATTCTTTGATTTCTTTGCCAAGACTTTTCCATAAATAAACTCCTTTCACAGCGACGCTTCGATCCATAACCTCGGTTCTGAATCTGGGTTTTTTAAACATATCAGTTCCTTTTAAATTGTAGTGTCTTGTTCTTTGAATATTTACAGGAAACACTCTGCACTTTGTTTTCTACATGACTTTGAGAAGACTTAATTCAACAATGGTACAATGCAAAATTCAATTTGTCAACGTTTCGCAGCTCATCCAAGCTGCTTCGTCAGTTCTGAACTGACAAAGTAGCTTGGATGAATGTTTTCAACTAAATAAACTTCCAGTTGACAAATTGAATTTTGCCTTTTACCATGGATTCTACCTGGACAACTGAGGGATTCTTCACACATCTTAATTCAACAATATCATACCATAATATCATTTATGGTTCTGAAAATGCTGTATTTGCCGACAACAACGTATTAACATGTTTAATATGTTTCATTTTTGACACTGTGAGTCTCCCTATGCACGGATGACATCTAAAAACTCTTCAGGCGTGTTTTTGATGAGGGGACAATGTTATAACATGGGAGAAAGCTCCAGAAAGTGGATTTTGCAGAATGGTTTATGGTTCGTGTCTCTGTCATTACTGGACCCACATGAAACAAAAACAGCAGCAAAACCAACATCTGCTCTGACATCGACAGTATAAATAAACAAAAGTGAAATTATTATGTTTACATTAGCTTCAGAACGTAGTAGCAGTAGCAGTAGTAGTAGTTGAAATAACAGTAGTAGGCCTAGTTATAGCTGCAATAGTAGCATTAGTAGTGGCAGCTTAAATGGATAGGTCATTTTTTAATGTGAATCTGTACGGCGTCCCCTTCAGCAGTGTCGTGCATTAACACTGACTTACCCCTGACAGTGTCCTCTGAGCCGAGTTCTGCCCGGTTCTGGCGCTGACGAATGGGAAGTAGGTCCGGCAAGTTAGCGGGGACATTTAATTAAGCTTGTTTTCTTCTCAAAACAATATTTGTCCAAAAAGTGATATATTTTTGCGTCACAAAACAGTTGCACACAAAAAAGTCAGAAGGCATAATCGCTCGGTGCTATTTTCTCTCGAGTCGTATCACTGCGCGCATGTTATTATTATTATTATTATTATTATTATTATTATTATTATTATTATTATTATTATTATTATTATTATTATTAGCCTGTTGTAAACATCGCCACTTACAAGTGTGTTAATGCACGACACTGCTGAAGGGGACGCCGTACAGATTCACATAAAAAAACACACTTTCCCTTTAAGCAGTAGTTGAAATAGCAGTAGTGCAGGAGTAGTAGTAGTAGTAGTAGTACTAGTAGTAGTAGCAGTAGTAGTAGTAGTAGTAGTAGTAGTAGTATTAGCAGTAGTAACAGTAGTAGTATTAGCAGTAGCAGTAGTAATAGAAATACCAGTAGTAGTAGCAGTAGTAGTAGTAGTAGAAATACCAGTAGTAGTTGTAGTAGTAGTAGTAGTAGTAGTAGTAGTAGTATTAGCAGTAGCAGTAGTAATAGAAATACCAGTAGTAGTGGTAGTAGTAGTAGCAGTAGTAATAGAAGTAGCAGTAGCAGAATGTGCAGACGTGAGGAAGAGGAGGAGGGGTAGACTTCTTTACCCCTTCTATATTAGCAGTAGCAGTAGTAGTAGTTGAAATAACAGTAGTAGTAGTAGTAGTAGTAGTAGTAGTAGTAGTGTAGTAGTATTAGCAGCAGTTGTAGTAATAGTAGTAGCTGAAATAGCAGTAGTACTTGTAATATTAGCAGTAGCAGAATGCGAGGACATTTCTACTTCTGTAGCAGTAGAAATGCAGTAGCAGTAGTAGTAGTAGTATTAGCAGTAGTAGTAGTATTAGCAGTAGTAGGAGAATGTGCGGATGTGGTGAGGAAGAGGAAGAGGAGGAGGGGCAGAACTCTTCACCTCTGCTGTAGAATTGATCTTGACAGAATGCATATAAACCAGAGGCGGCGGCTGTTAGCCCAGTGCCACTCAGCGCTCCCCGAGATGTGTGGAGACAGGACTCCCATCATTCACCGGGGTTATGACCTCGCTGTAAATGGCCTGACGAGAGAGAGAGGGAGGGGGTGGTGGGGGGGTGGAGGGATGGAGGGATGGAGGAGGGGACGAGCGGGTGATGAATAAGATCATGAAGAGCCACAGGATGCAATGACCGCGGCAGAGCAGGCGACGCGAGGAAGGAGGAGGGACAGTGCCAGTCACATGTCAGGGCCGTTTAAAGCTCTATTCTGGATTATCTCAAAAAATACATTGTTTATTTTTATTATTTTGTATTTGTTTAGTGTGAAACGTGCAGATTTCTCACTCAGATGGAAGAAAAAGCCAATATTTTTATAAGAACAACCCCTAAAAAAATGATCAATTCTCTTTTCTAGCTACAGTATATGTTCTTATAAATCTTCTTACAAATGATTAAAGATATAGTATGGAACTTTTTGGAGGTGGCACGTCGCCATAGAAATAGAAATGAAAAAACAATAGCTCAGAACATTCACCATGCTGAAGAAAAATCATTTCCATGGAAACAGGAGGAGGCAGGTTTGTGGAAAAGCGAGCCCGCTCAGAGTATCGCTCCCAACATTCCTCAGTACAATAATCTATTCTATTTTTGGCTAAAATGTTACACAGTGTGGCTTTAAATATTGTGTGGCAGAAATATTAAGTTGAAAGAAATGTGGACAGAATATGCTCGAGTGTACGGAAGCCGAGAAAGGCCATGTTCGTAATGATTATTTTCCACCTTAATAATTTTTTTATTTTTTAAATTAAAGGGACAGTGTGTAAGATTTTTACCCGTTAATTACCGAAATTGAAGATACCCATTCAAAAATACATTGTTTTCCAAGCCTTTTCACTTCCATCATGAAATCAAAGTATTCTGTTGGACTTAGATATACAGGGGGTCCTCAGGTTACGACGTTGATCCGTTCTTAAGACGCGTCATAACCCGAATTTCGTCGTAAGCCGGATTTTGACTTTGATCTTCCAACCAAAGCACCAATAACCTTTCCATCTCAATAATTAGACCACTACGCTGCTTGGTTATCACTGCCGCTTTCATAGGAGCAGATCAGAGCCCACATCAGGTACTTCCGCCCACATTGGGCACGCACACGAGGCCGTCTTCTTCTCCCTACAACCACAACAGAGCGTATTCTTCCGCCGTTCGCCACGCGCCGTTTGCGTTTGTTTACGTCGCTTACCACGCTAAACCGTGTAAGACGGAATGACGCGTAATTTTTTTTTTTTTTTTTTAATGGGGGCGCGTTCTTAACCACGAAACGTCGTAAGTCGAGACCGTCGTAACCCGAGGACCCCCTGTACCTGCATAAAAGGGGGATCTTCCCCATATAGAGGCAGCCATTTTGAATACGAGAGCCGCAGAAGGACATTTGGGCTCCGCCTTCGGCAAGGCTCGCGGTTTTGGGTAAACAATGACAAGCATGTTGCCGGATCACACGTCGTAATGGATCTAACACGTGTTTTGGACTAAATTGTTTTACTGGATTTTATTCGCTGGATCCTTACGGACAGATTGAGAGCAAGTTTATGGTGAAATACAGAGTTTGACCTGTCCAGAGCCTTCAAAGGTAAGCTAAGTAACAAACCTCGTTTTGTGCTTTTCCGTATAAAAGCCCCATGTGCTCGGGGAGTGATTGTTGTGCCGGAAATGAATTGCATAGTCAAAAAAACTGTAAGGTTTCATTTGACAGGGCTCTCAAGTTTTGAGCGGGGTCGTGCGTGAGACTGCGTAATTTCCGAGGAGCGGGGGGTGGGGGGGGGTTGAATTGCATGAGAAATGCCGTGTCGAATTGCGTTGAATTTGTCTAATTTGTCTAAAGAGCAAACTTAAACTACAAAGCAACTAATGAGAGTTATATAAATGAAGTTATTACCTGATGGTTCTCAGTGTGTTTTATCATCACCGTCAGTCACAGTGTGCGCTTAGCAGCTGAAACTAGTCTGCCCAACAACAGAACAATCTATTTTCTGTTTTTTTCGCTGAAAAACGCGTGGTGCCTGCATAAACTGAGCCACACAGACCGATTTTCTGGGCACAAAAAAAAAAAAAAAAATTCAGCGTGAGAAATGCCATGTGTGGCGTGTGAGCGTGTGAACACGTCGAATTGCGTGTGTCACACTCTCAATGCGTGAGACTTGAGAGCCCTGTATTTGATGTGTAGATTGCCATGGTACACCATCGGGAATGTGTGCTTTCATGCGAAAAACAAAACAAAACAGTGAACGGGACTGCGTTTTATTTATACCGTAGTTGTCGGCGAGGGCTCGCACAGCGCCGGGTTCGCGGCGCGCCGTAAGGCGAGCTGTCCGCGTTACGGCGCGCCCGGGTGACCCTTGAGGTCTGCCGTAGCTAAAACAGGAAGTGCAATAGCACCATCCACCTATGCACCACGAATCCTACACACTGGGCCTTTAACTATACTAAAACGACACAATTAATTTGTGATCTCGAGAAAACACTGTATCTCCGTCGGTAAAGACAAAGACGGGCCAGTCTTCTGCGGAGGTGCCACGGACTAATCTTGAAATTATCCCAAATTAAAAGACGTAATGCAATCTCCCCCTGTGTCAACCCCTGATCAATATATTGCCTTATCAGCTGATCGATTATTATTCCAGACATTCTAATGACCAAAAACGCATCTATTCAGAATGAGAAATATCCCTGAAGTCAGACTGTCACAACGTGGCCATAGATGTTTCAGTTGTTTTCTCAAGATCACGGAATAACTGTTTTGTTTTCTCGAGATATCGAATTAATTATCTCGGAATAACAAGGAAGAAAAAATATTGCTTATGAATATGACCTCTGTCGGAGATATGAACCGGCAACCCCGTGGTTCTTAGCTCTAACTACAAGATCTCATGATTGATGAAGGTCTAAACTGGACGTCTCATATACAGTAAATTAAACTAAAAGCAAAATTTCCAAAGCAATTTCTGTGTTGCATAGAGTAAAGTTCTCATTTTTAACTTTGTATAACTCTATAATCGCACCATATCTGATGTTCTGTGTGGAAATTTGGGGGTCGACATGTAAAACTCACCTACAGACATGATTTATTTTACAGAAAAGGACTTTGAGAGTTATCAGTCATTATAGAGAGCGAACAAACCCAGTATTTGTTCAAGTTAAAGTGTTGAAAATGTGTGATATTGTTGAGTTAAGTACAGTGGTCCCTCACTATTACGCGGTTCACCTTTCGCGGCCTAGTTGTTTCGCAGATTTTTTTAATTCCAATTTTGTTTATAGTGTATCAACGTGTATTGTGTTCTGTGTCCTGATTGGCTAAGGGAACTTCGAGCTGCACGAGAATGGGACCCTTTGAGGTTTCGTTCATTACAGTTCTCAAATATAATCGAAGGAGGCATGTCTGTTTAAAAGAATCTTCTCGCCCGAAAGAAAAAAGAGCGCCGACAACTCCCCGTAACCCCAACTGATTTGACTACTTATAGGTTTGTGTTTGGGCAAAAGGAACATTTTTGTTTGAGTCGATAAACTACTGACAACATTTCCCCCAAATTCCAAATAAAAATATTATCGTTTAGAGCATTTATTTGCAGAAAATGACAAATGAAAGTGAAAATAACAAAAAAGATCCATGTTTTCAGAGCTCAAACAATGCAAAGAAACAAGATCAAATTCATTTTAAAACAACATAATACTAATGTTTACACTTAAGAAGAGTTCACAAATCAATATTTGGTGCAATAACCCTTATTTTTAATCACAGCTTTCATGCGTCTTGGCATGTTCTCCACAAGTCTGTCACATTGTTCTTGGGTCCTAGTTTAGACCTGGTTTAGTCTTGGTTCAGACCTGGTTTAGTCCTAGTTTAGACCTGGTTTAGTCTTGGTTTAGACCTGGTTTAGTTCTAGTTTAGACCTGCTTTAGTCTTGGTTCAGACCTGGTTAAGTCTTGGTTCAGACCTGGTTTAGTCCTAGTTTAGACCTGCTTTAGTCTTGGTTTAGACCTGCTTTAGTCTTGGTTCAGACCTGGTTTAGTCCTAGTTTAGATCTGGTTTAGTCTTGGTTCAGACCTGCTTTAGTCTTAGTTCAGACCTGGTTTAGTCTTGGTTCAGACCTGGTTTAGTCTTGGTTCAGACCTGGTTTAGTCTTGGTTCAGACCTGCTTTAGTCTTGGTTCAGACCTGGTTTAGTCCCAGTTTAGACCTGCTTTAGTCTTGGTTCAGACCTGTTTAAGCTTTGTTCAGACCTGGTTTAGTCTTGTTTCAGACCTGGTTTAGTCCTAGTTTAGACCTGGTTTAGTCCTGGTTCAGACCTGGTTTAGTCCAAGTCTTTCACATTGTTCTTGGGTGACTTTATTCCACTCCTGATGCAAGAACTGAAGTAGCTCAGCTTTGTGTTTGTGTTGGAATTCAACAGACGCTGGAATGGAATGGCTGTAATACATGTAGAGATGCTGATTTCAGAAAAAAAAAAAAAAAAGTCTCTTATTTTTTCCAGATCTGTATTTTTTTTATATAGGAAAACGTTTATGTTTTGATGTTTAAGGCCTGAAAACAGGTTTTGATCTTTGGTTGCATTCTATAATACTGTGATTTTTTTTCTTGAAAATCTATGAAAGTTTGAGAGAAATGTGAGAAAATGTTAATTCCAGTCTGAGAAAAGTGTAGAATGTGTGTGGTGAGGCGTTTACAGCCTTAAAACATGTAGAATAGTTGTAAAATATAAATTTTGCCTATTGCGGGTTATTTTTAGAACGTAACCACCGCGATAAAGGCGTTCACTGTATCCTCAAAGTCATGTATAAAGCAAAGTGCAGAGTGTTTCCTGTAAATATTCAAAGACTGTTTGAGATGAGAACTAGAACTACAATTTAAAAGGAACCAACATGTTTAAAAAACCCAGATCCGAGGTTATTGATCGAAGTGTCGCTGTGAAAGGAGTTCATTTATGGAAAAATCCTGACAAAAATCAAAGAATCAAGTACAATAACGACATTTAAAAAATATATAATATCCAGTGTAATGTGTAGGTATGAAAAAGAAAACTAAGTTGAAGCTTTCTGTTTACAATTGATTAATAATTGTGATTGAAATGGAATGTATTGATGAAATGTTTCAGTGTCATTGTCTGGAAAAGGGAAGAGGGGGCAGATAACATAAGATTACTCTTCTTTCTGCTCCTTTCATTCAATTTTTTGTAATGTTTTCACACTGTTGATGTCTTTTTATGCTTTATGAATGAAATAAACAAACTTTTTTTTTTTTTTTTGCTTTTTCGATGTCGTATTTTGTTGTGTAGCTGTTGGCGCTGCCTTGTTTTGATCACTTTACATCGCACAGCACGCACTCATTCATGCAAAATTAGCCCAATGCCCCCGTCCCCTCCCTCATACCCCCTCCCCCCTCCCGTCCTGTCCCAAACACCGGGGTCAGACCTCCTTTCTGTCCCCGGGCCTGGCCCTCATCCTGCTGCCCAGGCTATCATTACCTTCGCCGCTCACTGCCAACGAACACAGAGAAAGGAAGGACCGGAGGGGAGGGAGGACGGAGGGAGGACAGAGGGAGGGAGGATGGAGGGAGGGAGGGGGGGGTCTTTGGCAGGGGACGGGACGGGATTTGGACGGAAAGGGGGGTGGGAAGGGAAGGGCCCGGGGTCAAACGAGAGGGTGAGGGAGGGTGTCACTGTCCTTGGCCGCTGTTAACCTGGTCAATTAAATTCACATTGAGGAGAAATGATTTGCAAATGATATACAAACAGAAAAAGAGAAAGAGAGAAGGAGATAGAGAGAGAGAAGAGAGGCCTATCAGGACGTACGGAGGGTTAATGACCGAAAGTGGTGTCAAAACGGCGGCGTTTTCCTGCTTTTTATCCCGTGTCAAAAGAGGCGAGAATTAGACAAACACACATCAACATTTGGCTCAAGAAATCACGTCAACACGATGGTTTTGGACACAAGGTTTGTCACTATACAGAATTTCAAACTCGATTTCAATACTCAGGAATAGACGCGATACTGATTCCGATACCACGATGAATCACGATGAACCACGACCACGACGAAAACAAAAAAACAAAAACAAACAAAAAACACTTTCTTTAGACAGTAGAATGTGATTTTCAACATTAAATTGTACTTTCTTTTCTATTCCCATGTTGCCTCAGTGGTTCAGGTAGGTTCCATTGTGGTCCAGGTCTAAACCAGGTCTAAACTGGGTCTAAACCAGGTCTAAGCCAGGTCTAAGCCAGGTCTAAGCCAGGTCTAAGCCAGGTCTAAACCAGGTTTAAACCAGGTCCAAGGGTGTGTACTAGTCTATGTGGTCTTATATCTGTGTAATCCCTCAGTGGTCCAGGTAGGTTCCATAGTGGTCCAGGTCTAAACCAGGTCTAAACCGGGTCTAAACCGGGTCTAAACCAGGTCTAAACCAGGTCTAAACCAGGTCCAAGGGTGTGTACTAGTCTATGTGGTCTTATATCTGTGTAATCCCTCAGTGGTCCAGGTAGGTTCCATAGTGGTCCAGGTCTAAACCAGGTCTAAACCAGGTCTAAACCAGGTCTAAACCAGGTCTAAACCAGGTCTAAACCAGGTCTAAACCAGGTCTAAACCAGGTCCAAGGGCGTGTATTAGTCTATGTGGTCTTACGATTCAGCTCAAGATTGTTCTAGAGCGATTCAGGAAAGGTTCATTTCTGTCCTGGTCCTTTTTTTTTAGTATCGATACCAGTTTTAGTTTCTATTAGCATCTGATTGTCAATACTTTTGACAACAACACAACACTGAATATAAAAGCACAACATTCAGTCTGCAGGTGTTTTCAGTCAAGGTTCAGAAATCTGGAGCAACATCCAGCTGCAATAAGAGACTCGATGTAAAGGACATGTGACATGACATGTAAAGGACATTTAAAACCTGAAATCTGAACTGAATCGGGTCTGTGATCAATAATGTTCTGCTTCTGTGTAAATGTTAGTGTTGTGTGTCATGATTGTGTCGTATTGACAGGATCATCGAGGTCCTATAGGAGTTCTACTGAAGTGGACCTTACATAAGACTTTACGTAGGACTTTATGTAGGACTTTAGATAAGACTTTACATAAGACTTTACATAGGACTTTACGTAGGACTTTATGTAGGACTTTAGATAAGACTTTACATAGGACTTTACATAGGACTTTAGATAAGACTTTACATAGGACTTTAGATAAGACTTTATATAAGACTTTACATGAGACTTTACATAGGACTTTACGTAGAACTTTACATAAGACTTTACGTAGAACTTTACGTGAGACTTTACATAGGACTTTACGTAGAACTTTACGTGAGACTTTACATAGGACTTTACGTAGAACTTTAGATAAGACTTAAATAAGACTTTACATAGGACTTTAAATAGGACTTTATTAGGACTTTACATTGGACTTTACGTATGACTTTCCATTGAATCTTGCATTGGTACTTAGAGTAGACTTTCAGTGGGCTTTTACAGTGAATTTGACAGCGGACTTGTGAAGAGGACTTTATTGTAAACTTTACATTAAACTTTACAGTGGACTATATAGTGGACTTTACAGGACTTTACAGTAGAGTCGTATTGTCGTATTGTGTGTTTCTATCATGTTTATCTGTTGTGTGAAGTTGTTTCTTGTTGTTTTTATCTCTGACCTGCTCGGGACGATAGATGTGAAGAACCTTCGGGTAATTCTGGCGTATTTACAAGTTTATGTTCATGAATATGCACTGTCCCTTTTTAAATAAAAAGAAAGAAACAATCCATGTTTGTTTATTTATGTATATTTTATAATGTCCCCTACTTCCTTCTGAAATTAAAGAACACATTTTGCCTACCCCCCAGTTCAGTACGTGCAGTTCCAATATGCTAACACCTCCTGATTCTCTGACAAAAAACTTGTTATAATTAGATGCAGACAGGACACAGCAGATTTATGTTGATCTCAAGACACGTTTTACAGAAAAAAATGGGTAGAGGCTCAACTTTCTGGAGCTTTCTACCATTTATAATCTCGTTCCCTCGTCAGTAACGTGCCTGAAGCGGTTTTAGATGTCCTCCATGCATGTTTGAGTCATTTAGCGATCTCTCCTGGGCCCTATTCAAACATTTCTTATGTTTAGCTGTAAGATTCTGTATGAGGCTCCACCCACAGGCCTACATCACCCAAACACCAACACGACAATTCTAAATAAATATACAAAAACATGACAAAAAAAACTGTACTAGGACTTCACAAACCAGATGCGATGCAAGGAAGCAGGGACTCACAAACTGAAACTTATTAAAGATGTTCATACATTTTTGAAAATACAGCATTTTCAAAACCATAAAATTTGATCTAAATATGTTGCGTTAGCAGTCGAGACCCCGTAGAAGTGTAAGAAGTGTAATTCGATCGCTTGTTTTCACAGTTTTACCTTCAGTGCTGCGTTTTCGAGTGTCTGGACTCTATTAAACGCGTTATTATTTTGCAAATAGACAATCTCCCATCAGCCCGTGCTCCTCACAGTGCCGCGTCTCAAATGGTCGTGTACGGAAAGCTGCTAATTTTCTAATCTGACACTTACAAAGCCTGTCATGCTCCGTAAATCTGAAATATGCCCCTTCTGCATCTGCCCCGGGTCCCTCCACACCGGCAGGGGGGAGCGGGGCCCGGGAGCAGACTGCGGGCCCCCTTCTGGCCCTCCTCCCCGGGGCCAGAGGGACTAACCACCCCCGGCCCCCCCTCCCTCCTCCCCGTCTTCCTCCCCCCTCGCCCTCCAACCATTCTGTCCTCTTTACAACTTTACAAAATAGGCTTTTAATTTAGCTGGGCGGCTGGGGCGTGCGGGTCCCGCCAGCATCAATCACGGCGAGGAGGGCGAGCCGGGCGGGGGGTCCCTTGGGTGCTCTCAGATACCGTGATGCTACTACACGCACGCCGAGAGAGAGGGGGACCTTATAACCTTATCGCGAGGCCAGCACGCCGTCTTTTAGCGGCGCGCACATGCCCCCCCCCCCCTTCCCCTCGATGTACCCCGTCCAGACCCCGCCCTCGTCCACCCCCGCCCGGATGGAGCGAGCAGACGGGAGCAGATGGGGAGGACAGGAAAAGGTGCAAACGTTTAGCATGGCATGTTCAAACAGCGATATCGTTTAGAAAAGCGGGTGCAAAGAGGAGCGTTTTACGTTTATGTCAAAATCTGTTCGAAGTCTCGTTGCCAGGTAGAAAATGTTGGTTCTAAGGAATAAAGTCGATACTCAATACCGTTTCTGAAACGGCAATGGCCATGTTTACATGATGTTATTTTAATTCTGAATTAATTGTTCTGAATTAAATAATTCTCCTTCTAGTTTATATGGAAATAATAATTCCGAATTGGTGGTTACATGGAAAACACGTTAAATCGCCTTTATTTTTTAATTTCCGCTCAACGTCAAGAGGTCGGGAAGAGTTCTGATTGGACAGAGACATGAACGTATTTACGTCGACCAGAAGAAAACGCAAACTTCAGCCACTACCGACTTTTTTTTTTTCCAATCTCGTCGTTTTTTCATCTATCGTTCAGAAAAGCGGGTGGAAAGAGGAGCGTTTTACGTTTATGTCAAAATCTGTTCAAAGTCTCGTTGCCAGATAGAAAATTTTGGTTCTAAGGAATAAAGTCGATACTCGATACCGTTTCTGACAGCGCGATGGCCACGTTTACATGATGTTTTTTTTAAATTTTGAATTAAATAGTTCTGAATTTAAATCATGTTTGCTTCTAAATTCCCAAAAAAAAAAAAAAAACGGTCTGTTTGATGTTCTCAAAGCAATCAAAAGAGATCAAAAGCTCCGGAGTATTCTTGAGAGGAGAGGAATTACAATTGGTCACAGAATTCAAGTATCTTGGTGTGACACTTGATTCCACTTTGTCTTTCAAAAATCATATTAAAAAACTTGCCAATGCTGTCAAATATGATCTTAAAAATTTCAAACAAATCAGGTCTTTTATAACACTTGGTGCTGCTAGAATGTTTCTTCATTCAATGATTTTATCCCATATTGAAAATTGCAAGTCACAAGTTGGTCTCTCACCACTGTTACCAATTTGAAAAGAATTGAATCACTGTTTAAAAAATCTCTTAAATTTTTTGACCAAAAACCTAATTCATTTTATGTATGTAATATTTTAAATAAGTACAATCTTTTATATGTTGAACATTTTATAAATTTTAAGTATGTACAATAATCCCTCGTTTATCGTGGGGGTTAGGTTCCAGAAATAACCCGCAATAAGAGAAATCCGCGAAGTAGGACAACTTTATATTTTACAATTATTCTACATGTTTTAAGGCTGTAAACGCCTCACCACACACATTATACGCTTTTCTCAGACTGGAATTAACATTTTCTCACATTTCTCTCTAGTTTAAACACTCAAACTTTCATAGAAAGTTTGAGTGTTTAAAACTTTCTATGAAAAAACTTTCAACAAAATGTATTAATAGTGACGCGTGGGGGGAGACACGGCTCCAGGAGCCCCGCCGGACGCGCGGACGCAACGCGCACCAACCCCTTGGAGAAGTGCGCGACACGTGCTGCTCTGTCACGGATTTGTCCACGATGAGGGGTTCATCGTGGACAAAGTCCAGTCCTAGTTTAGTCCAGGGCCAGTCCAGGTTTAGACCTGGTTTAGAACTGGTCTAGACCTGGTTTAGTTCTGGTCTAGACCTGGTTTAGTTCTGGTCTAGACCTGGTTTAGTCCACGTTTAGTCCTGTTCTAGTCTCTTAGCCAATCAGGACGCAGAACACAATGTTACACTATAAAAAAAAATGTTTGAAAAAAATTAAAAAAAAAAAAAAAAAAAAAAAAAAATCCGCGAAAGAGCGAGGGCGCGAACAGTGAACCGCGATAGAGCGAGGGTTCATTGTATGCTTCATTTACAAAGCGCTACATGGACTAACCCCACCCCCCATGTCTGTCCTTTTCAAACCTAAGACATGAAGTGGTGGGAAAACCAGGACCTCTGTGAGACTGTGAGGTCCCCCACAGAAGAACCGCCTTTGGTCAGGCTCCGGAAGCACGAAAAAAAAAAAAAAAAATCTGCAAAACAGCGAGGCCGCGAACAGTGAACCGCGATAGAGTGAGGGACTGCTGTACATGGAAAACACGTTAAATCGCCTTTATTTAATTCCCCTCAACGTCTGGAGGTCGGGAAGGATTCTGATTGGGACACGAACGGATTTACATCAACCTGAAGAAAACGCAAACTTCAGCTGCTACCGGGTTTGTTTGTTTTTTTTTTCATCTGTTTTTTTTTTTTTTCCATCTCTTGCCATATAGAAAATTTGGGTTCTAAGGAATAAAGTCGATACTCAATACCGTTTCTGATACCACAATGTCCACGTTTACATGATGTTTTTTAATTCTGAATTAATTGTGCTGATTAAATAGTTCTCCTTCAAGTTTACGTGGAAATAATAATTCCGAATTGAGGTTTACACGGAAAACATGTTAAATCACCTTTATTTAATTCCGCTCAACGTCTGGGGGTCCGACATTCAGACGTAAAGCGTGAGGATAGAATTCTCCAGCTGCTGCTTAATTATCGTCAGAACGACTGCGGAAAAAGTTTGGATCATGTTTGTGTCCGCGACGTAACGACAAACCGAGATGACAAAAAGCCGGTAGCAGCTGAAGTTTGCGTTTTCTTCCAGTCGACGTAAATCCGTTCGTGTCCCTGTCCAATCAGAACATCAACCGGAAGAAAAGGTTTGTTGTTACGCCGCGGACACAAACGTGATCCAAACTTTTTCCGCAGTCGTTTCGATGATAATTAAGCAGCAGTTTGAGAATTCCATCCTCACGCTTTACGTCGGTCGCTGAGGAGGAGAAGGGAAGAGCGTCGGAGAAGGAGGAAGAAGACAAACTGAGTCACCAGCTGCTCTACCTCAGCCCACTCCCACATCCCGCTCCCAAATCCAAAGAGCAGTCGAAGAAAGTCCGAAACGAGGACTGGTGGAGCCGGATCGTCCTGACTGAGTTCACGGATGTAGAGTGGAGGGGGAATTTCCGGATGACAAATAAATGTTTCGGCTCGAGACCGACGATTACTCCGGGCCGCCATAAACGAATAAACGTTTACATGATCGAGGAATAAATTAATTTGGTTTTAAAATCGGAATAAACCACCCACTTACTTCGGAATTAAGTTTAATTCCGAATAGTCGTTTTCATTAGGAATGGAATTAGGAAAGGAATTTATGTTTAAAACAGATGAAGAGGTAAAGAAACAAGGAAACAAGGAAGAAAGGAAACAAGGAGGCAAGAAGACAACAGAACAAGGAGTCAAGGAAGCAAGGAGGCAAGGAGATGAAGAGGTAAAGAAATAAGGAAACAAGGAGACAAAAAGGAAAGGAAATAAGGAGGTAAGAAGACACACAGAAACAAGGAGGCAAAGAAATGAGGAAACAAGGAGGCAAGAAAGTGAGGAGACAAGGAGGCAAGAAGACAAGGAGACAAGGAGGCAAGAAGACAAGGAAACAAGGAGGCAAGAAGAGAAGGAAACAAGGATATAATGACGCAAAGGAGGTGAAGAGGGAAAGAGACAAGGAAACAAGGAGGCAAGGAGATGAAGAGGTAAAGAAAAAAGGAAACAAGGAGACAAAATGGAAAGGAAATAAGGACGTAAGAAGACACTGAAACAAGGAAGCGAGGAAGCAAAGAAATGAGGAAGCAAAGAGGCAAGAAAGTGAGGAGACAAGGAGACAAGAAGACAAGGAAACAAGGAGATAATGACGCAAGGAGATGAAGAGGTAAAGAAAAAAGGAGACAAGGAAGAAAGGAAAAATGAGACAAGAAGACAAGGAAACAAGGGGGCAAGGAAGAAAGGAGGCAAAAAATGAGGAAACAAGGAGGCAGGAAAGTGAGGAGACAAGGAGGCAAGAAGACAAGGAAACAAGGAGGCAAGGAAGCAATGATGGTAAAGCTAAGGACTACTAGCATGCTAACACACACTCCCTGATTATCGGACAGAAAAACGCTTTCGGATTGGGGACTTTAAGTCCATTTTGTCACATTTACATTTTAAAGCAGCTGGAAATGTTTTCATTTTGTTTAGATTTAATTTACAGCTGCAGGAACACTTTTAGGAAGAAATGAAATTCAGATTTTTCAGGAGTGTTCTGGGCAGCAGATCTGCTTGGACTGCTGCTGCCGCGACCCAGAAAGGGAAAAGCGGAAGAAGATGGATGGATGGATGGAAGGACATATAAATACAATAATTCCACACAATTTTGATTCAATAAAGTAAAGTTAAAATCCGACTTAAAATGGAAAAGCTCCAGTTAGATGATGTTCAGATTCAGTGCTAAAGTCCATTTGGTGTTTTCTGTTTGTCCTACGTCTTAATATTGGCAGGGCATCTGACATAAAATCTATACAGATCTATAACACGTCACTGATCACTCGGAGGATGTAGAGACACCACAAAAGGAGGAAAAGATTCTAAAAATATAAACTGTGTGAAAGTGTTTTCTGTTTCCTCCACGAGGAACAGAAACAGTTTCAGAATGTTTCTGGTGTTTATATCAGCGGAGGACAGAATCCTCCCCTCTGAACTGGACTGGGCCCAAACCCAGAGATAAACAA
>JAVJIX010000176.1:1585000-1667500 GCA_036785185.1 Paratrypauchen microcephalus
CACACACGGAGGGGGCGTCTGGGGAGGGGGAGTGTTGTCATAATGATGAGAGGAAAACACACATGTGGACAATGGGCCTGAGAACATGGACGCTCGGGGGGGCGGGGGGGAGAGAGGAGAGTGAGAGGAGAGAGGGAGGAGAGAGGACAGAGAAGAGGAGTGGGGGAGGGAGAAAAGGATGAAGGTATGGCATAAGGGAGATGAGAGGTGAGAAAAGAGAGAGGAGAGATGGAGGGAGAGAGGGAAGGAAGGAAGGAGGGCTGGGAGAAAATATACAGAGCTGAGGGGAGAGAGAAGAGAGAGAAGAGGAGTGGAGAGAGATTAAAGGAGGAAGGTAGGGAGGGAGGGAGGTGAGGGATGAGAAAAAAGAGAGGGAGGGCGAGAGGAGAGAAGGGAGGGAAAGAGGGAAGCAAGGGGGGCTGGGAGAAAATAAACTGAGCTGAGGGGAGAGAGAGGAGAGAGGAGATGAGTGAGAGTGGGGGAGGGAGGAAAGGATGAAGGTATGAAGCGAAGGAGATGAGAGGTGAGAAAAGAGAGGGAGGGAAAGGTGAGAAATGAGAGAGGATGAAGGTATGGAGGGAAGGAGGGAAATGAGAGGTGAGAAAAAAGAGAGGGATAGAGAGGGAGGGAACGGTGACAGATGAGAGGGGGAGAGATGGAGGTAGAGAAGAGGGGAGAGATAGGGAAGAAAGGAGAGAAATGATGGAGGGAGATGAGAGATGAGAAAAAAGAGAGGGATATATAGGGAGGGAAAGGTGAAAAATGAGAGGAGTGGAAGAGAGATTAAAGGGTGAAGGTATGGAGGGAGGTGAGGGATGGGGAAAAAGAGGGAGGGCGAGAGGAGAGAAGCGAGGAAGGAAAGAGTGCTCAGTGCGGGAAGACTGGATTAAGAGATCAGGGGAAAAGAAGAGAGAAAAAAGGAAGGAGAGAAGAAGAGGAAGGGAGAGAGAGGCCGAGGATAAGAGTAGGAAGGAGGTAGGACGAGGAGTGAAGGGGGAGTCGACAAGGAGAGAAAAAGGGGATGGAGGGAGTGGCGTGTGTGAGAAAAGGAGAGAGTGAGAAGGAAGAAGGGAGCGAGGGAGGAAGAGAGTTGGGCAACGCACCTCACGCTGTAACCTCAAGTACTACGTGACATCACACAGCACTGCAGGGGGCGGATACCTGTTCGACCAATCACAGAGCTCCTTATGTGTGAGGGAGGGAGGGAGGGAGACGGAGAGAGGGATAAGTGTGGGAGAGATGGAGTGTATGAAAGAGAGAGAGAGAGAAAGGGAGAGAGAAAGAGAGAGAAAATCAGAACAAGAAAAAGGGAGAGAGAGACAGAGAGAGAGAAAGAGAGAGAAAGCGCAAGAGAAAGTGAGTGAGAAACAGAGAGAAAGAAAGTGAGTGAGAAAGAGAGAGAGACAGACAGAGAGAAAGAGAGAAAGTGCAAGAGAAAGAGAGAGAGACAAACAGAGAGAAAGTGAGTGAGAAAGAGAGAGAGAGAAAATCAGAACAAGAAAAAGGGAGAGAGAGACAGAGAGAGTAAGAGAGAGAAAGTGAGTGAGAAACAGAGAGAAAGAGAGAAAGTAAGTGAGAAAGAGAGAGAGACAGACAGAGAGAAAGAGAGAGAGAAAGAGAGAGAGAGAGACAAAGAGAGAGAAAGTGAGGGAGACAGACAGAGAGAGAAAATCAGAACAAGAAAAAGGGAGAGAGAGACAGAGAGAGAGAGAATAAGAGAGAGAAAGTGCAAGAGAAACAGAGAGAAAGAAAGAAAGTGAGAGAAAGAGAGAGAGACAGACGGAGAGAAAGGGAGAGAATAAGAGAGAGAAAGACAGAGAAAGTGCAAGAGAAAGTGAGTGAGAAACAGAGAGAAAGAGAGAGAGAAAGATACATACAGAGAGAAAGGGAGAGAGTAAGAGAGAGAAAGAGAGAGAAAGTGCAAGAGAAAGTGAGTGAGAAACAGAGAGAAAGTGAGTGAGAAAGAGACATACAGAGAGAAAGTGAGTGAGAAAGAGAGAGAAAGAGAGAGAAAGTGCAAGAGAAAGTGAGTGAGAAACAGAGAGAAAGAGAGAGAGAAAAAGAGAGAGAAAGAGAGAGAGAAAATCAGAACAAAAAAAGGGAGAGACAGACAGAGAGATAAAAGAGAGAGAGAAAGGGAGAGAGACAGAAAGAGAGAGAAATGGAGAGAGAGACAGAAAGAAAAACAGACAGGGATAAGGAAGAAAGACAGAGAGAGAGAGAAAGGGTTAGAGAGAGCCAGAGAGAAAAACAGATAGAGAGTAAGGGAGAGAGACAGACAGAGAGAAAGAGAAAGGGGGAGAGAAAGGCAGAAAGATAAAAGAGAGAGAGAGAAAAAGGGAGACAGGCAAAGTGAAAGACAGACAGAGTAAGGGAGAAAGACAGACAGAGAGAAAGAGAGAGAGAGCAAGGGAAAGAGACAGAGAGAGAGAGATAGGGAGAGAGAGACACAGACAGACAGGCAGCAAAAAACAGAAAGAGAGAGAGTGAGAGCAAGGGAGAGAGAGAGACAAACAGATATAGTGAAGGAGAAAGAGATGCAGACAGACAGGCAGAGGGAAAAATAGAAAAAGAGAGAAAGGGAAAGAGAGAGAGACAGACAGAGTAAAAGAGAGAGAGACAGACAGAGGGAAAAATAGAAAAAGAGAGAAAGGGAAAGAGAGAGACAGACAGAGAAAAAGAGAGAGAGACAAAGAGACAGGCGGAGGGAAAAATAGAAAGAGAGAAAGGGAAAGAGACAGAGAGAGAGAGATAAAAGAGAGAGAGAGAGACAGACAGACAGAGAGAAAGAGAGGGTGAGGGGAGGAGCAGTTTGACGGACAGGTTCCTGAAGGCATCATAAATGTGCTCCTGGTGAGTGGCTGAACGGTGCTTTCAGTTTCACAAACATATATTTATGAAGGCCAGTGTCACCAGAGCCTGTCCAGGAGACGACAGGAGTGGACAGGAGTGGACAGGAGTGGACTGAACAGGACAATGGACTCCGAGGACGCTCTTTAAAGCCGGACATGTCAAAACAACAACAGTCAGCGCACAGGAAGCCTTCGATTTGACACTCGAGAAACACGACAGAGAAACACGACAGACGGCCTTTGTATTATATTTAAAAGCCGAAAAACACCCTGACCTTTGTGCCCAAGCCTATTTTAAAGAGACACTGTGGAACTTTCCTAAAGGATAGATAGTACAAACTGTTTCTATACACTGGGATGTTATTGTTTTGCCTTGAAAGTACCAGAATATGGCATTAAATTTGATCTATTTCCATGAATATAATGTAAACAGGTGACGCAACCAAATGACATTATAGGTGTGTGTGGGTGTGACTGGCAGCTGGATTAGCCAATCAGAGGCATGGCGCAATTATGTCAATATTTCCTCCACAAAAAAAATAAATAAATAAATAAAAATCCTGTATTAGTTTGTTATTTCAGATTTCTGTCTTTTTGTCAATTCTTTAAAATGCGTTTAAAGGTCCTTTATTATGCAAACTTATACCGCTTCATACCAAAGCATTCAAACCGGTGTTGTTTTTTTATGATATGGATTTTTCATATATCTCAATCCCGGTGAGTTTGTGCGTACAAAACGTCGGGAACACAGAGCGGCAGAACGTGGCGCCGCGGGACATTGTTTGAGAGGGGGACTGTTTTGGCGTGAGAGCGGTGAACAACATGGACGGAGAAAATGTTACAGACACAGAGGAACTTATACCGAACACAGTCCTGGTTTAGTTCTAGTTTAGTCCTGGTTTAATCCCGGTTTAATCCTGGTTTACTCTGGGTTTAGTCCCAGTTTAGTCCTAGTATAGTCCTGGTTTAGTCTTAGTTTAGTCTTAGTTTAGTCCTGGTTTAGTCCTGGTTTAGTCTTAGTTTAGTCCTACTTTAGTCCTAGTTTAGTCCTGATTTAGTCCTGGTAGAGTCCTGGATTAATCCCGGTTTTGTCCCAGTTTAGTCCCAGTTTAGTCCTAGTTTAATCCTGGTTTAGTCTTAGTTTAGTCTTAGTTTAGTCCTGGTTTAGTCTTAGTTTACTCTTGGTTTTAATCCTGGTTTAATCCCAGTTTAGTCTTGGTTTAGTCCCGGTTTAATCCCAGTTTAGTTCCAATTTAGTTCTGGTATAGTCCTAGTATAGTCCTGGTTTACTCTTGGTTTAGTCCCGGTTTAGACTCGGTTTAGTCCTGGTTTAATCCCAGTTTAGTCCCGATTTAGTCCTGGTTTACTCTTGGTTTACACCAGGTTTAGTCCCAGTTTAGTCCTAGTATAGTCCCGGTTGAGTCTTAGTTTAGTCTTAGTTTAGTCCTGGTTTAGTCCTGGTTTAGTCTTAGTTTAGTCCTAGTATAGTCTTGGTTTAGTCCTGGTATAGTCCTGGTTTAGTCCTGGTTTAGTCTTAGTTTAGTCCTAGTATAGTCTTGGTTTAGTCCTGGTATAGTCCTGGTTTAGTCTTGTTTAGTTTTGGTTTTAATCCTGGTTTACTCTTGTTTTAGTCCCGGTTTAGACCCTGTTTAGTCCTAGTTTAGTCCTGGTTTAATCCCAGTTTAGTCACAATTTAGTTCTGGTATAGTCCTAGTATAGTCCTGGTTTACTCTTGGTTTAGTCCCGGTTTAGACCCGGTTTAGTCCTGGTTTAGTCCTGGTTTAGTCCTGGTATAGTCCTAGTATAGTTCTGGTTTAGTCCTGGTTTAGTCTTAGTTTAGTCCTGGTTTAGAAAAAGAAAAGAGGCGCCGTGTCAGTTGTGCGGAAGATCTTCGGCTTTAAAAAAATCTGACGCCGATCAAACAACCGTATTCTGTAAATGTCGTCGGGCTAAAGTCGTAGCCGCAGGAGGCGACACGAGCGATCTGCTTCACCACCTCCGTCACAAACACGTCCTGGAATATGAAGAATGCACGAAACTAAGATCTGCGTCCTCTTCCACGTCTGCAGGGAACGTTGAAGTCGGCGCTGCGACACAAAACGCTGCTCAAACGTCGCTCAAAGACGCGTTTGCTAAGGAGACCGCCTACGTCAAGAAAAGCAAACGGTGGAACGATATTACCAACGCTGTTACTGTCCACTTCGCCAAAGACATGGAACCACTTAGTACATGAAAAAAAATACCGTCAAATACCGTGACACTGATATCATTTTTAAAAATACCGTGATATAAATTTTTGGCCATACCGCCGAGCTCTAAGTGAAGGTGTGTGGAGTCGGTTTGTGACGAGGAAATGACGTTAGAACATAGGCGCTGTAAGAAAAGAAGGAGAGAATGGAGTGAGGGAGGAGAAGAGAAGACTTTTGAATCTTTTGATCAATGTTCGCTGAATAATCAAACGGACAGATCGGACGTTTTGCTGCGGGAAGTAGAACGTGTGAGCGGTTCAAATGGGGAATGGTCCACGCAGGCACATGAAAGTGGGATTTCCTGTTGACTCCATGTTTCCCTCCCTTCCTCTTCCTCAGTGCCTGTGGTCATGTTCCGGTCTCCCAAATCCACCAATCTCTCACCAGAACTAAACCAGGACTACCACACTTCAATTTCCTGATCCAAACCTTAACCAGGCCTGGACCGGTAATCGGGCATACCGGGCATTTCCCCGGTGGGTCGACAGTCCTCGGGGCCGATGGTGTTGTTGTTTTGTTGTTCGTTTTTTTGTTTTACTTAGAGACCAGCCCATAATTTAGAGGAGGCGTCCCATTGGTGCATCTTCAATACAGACAGGATCAGGATACAGAAGCTTACGAGAGTGGTCCCGCCCCTTTCTCTGCACTGATCCCCGCCAGTTTCAGTGTTGAGCGTGGAAACATGGAGAAGCGGCAGAAAGGGGGTGTGGAGAAGTTACGGGCTAAAAGATGAAAAAATGTCACTATAGACGCTGCAAAATGTTCTAAAATAGACATATTCCTCATCCTCTGCAGGCTGAAGGTGGACAGGGAGAGGAGCAGCCAGAGACTGTGGACAGGGAACCCGAGGGAACCCGAGGGAACCCGAGGGAACCCGAGGGAACCCGAAGGAACCTGAAGGAACCCAAGGAAACCTGAGGGAACCTGAGGGACAGAGTGACCAGGAAGTGTCGCACAGGCACAGCAGGTCAGCAGGTAGTAATGTTAGGATAATACTGGGACATTTAGGTGATGGACAAGCATGAAACTTGCTCACCTTTCAGCGAAATTCACTGTTTTGAAGCCAAAACAGGTGAATTGTGTAGACTCGATGAGAAACTTTTTGTGTGTGTGTGTGTGCGAGATGCATTTTAAACCGTTGAATGTGTAGTTCCTGCGAGTTTGCTGGTGGTTTTGGGGATTTTTCCTTTCAATGTTGTGCCCTGGTTTCCCCTCGGCCAAGACGTAACAATAGTAAAATAATTTGCAGAGCTCTAAAGGTCTGGAGGCAACAACCAGTTTGTTTGTGGCTGGTACGAGGGGCAAAGTGCGGAAAACTGGAGACAAGCGTATTGTGATGGCAAAGGTTGGGATACTTTTATTTAGTAGACCCACATGTGTAACGTGTTTAAGTACTACTATATTGCTTTTTATTATTCACCTTTTGCAAAGATACGGCTAAGATACGGCTACCGGCTAAGATATGGCTAAGATACGGCTAAGATGCGGCTACCGGCTGCGAAATCAGCTGAGCATACGCGAATCTTGTCGTGATTTCTCCCATCCAAGTTCTGTGTGAGACTGGCGATCCACAATCTCCTTTCCTTTGATAATTGCTGTCTGTTCACCCTGGTTTAGACCTGGTTTAGACCTGGTTTAGTCCTGGTTTAGTCCTGGTTTAGACCTGGTTTAGTCCTGGTTTAGTCCTGGTTTAGTCCTGGTTTAGTCCTGGTTGGTCTCTACTTTAGGTAAACGATAGAACTGCAGGTGTTTTTCTCTGTCCAGTCTATTGTGACAGCCTAGGACCCGACAATAGTTTGACCATTTTGCTTTTTTCTTAACTTTGCGGCATAAGCGCACTGTTCGCGATGTATCAAATGTCTCCAAGATGGCGGGCTTCCGGATTATGACGTCACATGAAAATGCTCTACAGTAATCCCTCGTTTATTGCGGGGGTTAGGTTCCAGAAATAACCCGCAATAAGAGAAATCCGCGAAGTAGGACAACTTTATATTTTACAATTATTCTCCATGTTTTAAGGCTGTAAATGCCTCACCACACACATTATACGCTTTTCTCAGACTGGAATTAACCTTTTCTCACATTTGTTCTCGTTTAAACACTCAAACTTTCATAGATTTTCAACAAAATGTATTAATAGTGACGCGTGGGGGGAGACACGGCCCCGGGAGCCCCGCCGGACGCGGGAGGAGCACCGCCATGTCCCTGGATGCGATGTGACGCGCACCAACCCCTTGCAGAAGCTCCACACGTGCACCCCTCATCGTGGACAAATCCGTGACAGAGAACCGTGACCGGCGCGACGCCGCGCATACACCGGGGCTGCAAGCACGAGATAGAAGAAGAAGAAGAAGAAGACACGCTTTATTCATCCCCGTAGGTAAATTATTTCTCTGCATTTGACCCATCCTTCAGGAGCAGTGGGCAGCTCGTCTTTCAGGCGCCCGGGGACCATCTCCATGATCTTGTTGCTCGGCTTTGGTCAGGACCTCAGCTGGAGGATTTTACCTGGAGCATGTTTTGGGTTGATGGGGGAAACCGGAGTGCCCGGAGGAAACCCATCCAGACACGGGGAGAACATGCAAACTCCACACAGAAAGGCCCGGGCGACCCGGAGATCAAACCCGGAACCTTCTTGCTGTGAGGCATGAGCGCTAGCCACTCAGCCACTGTGCCGCCGCGCCCAGACCGCGTGCTCTCAGCCCGAGCCACAAAACAGCTGCACGAAACCAGCAAAGAGCGGTTTAATCCTGGTTTAGACCTGGTCTAGTCCCGGTTTAGTCCAGGGCCAGTCCAGGTTTAGACCTGGTCTAGACCTGGTTTAGTTCTGGTCTAGACCTGGTTTAGTCCACGTTTAGTCCTGGTCTAGTCTCTTAGCCAATCAGGACAGAACACAATGTTACACTATAAAAAAAAAAATTTACACTATAAAAAAAAAAAAAAAATGAAAAAAATTTGAAAAAAAATTGAAAAAAAAATGAAAAAAATTTGAAAAAAAAATCTGCCAAACAGCGAGGCCGCGAACAGTGAACCGTGATAGAGCGAGGGTTCACTGTATTGGACCTTTAATGTTAAAATCACATCCAGTTGTCTTTTATTTTCATCGTGAGATCAGAATCGGTATAGAATCTATTCCTCGGTATGGAAATCGAGTTTGAAACGTTCGTATTGTGACACTGGTGCACACCTTAGTCCCCACAGTGCGACACAGACCCTCCCACACACTCCCGCACACACTCCTCTCCGGGGCGGCTGTTAGTTTTGGCAGTGCCGCGGTTTTGCCGGTGGAGAGAGCGGGTCTGGTCCAATGAAAAGCCTCTTACCGGGTCTCATCTGGGATCAGGGACAGATGGAGCGGCCAAACCCCAGCTCGGCGTGCGCTGGCCAGGGCAGGTGAGCCACGCAGCGCCCTCCCCGTGTAATCTGGAGGTTTACCAGGATCACCGAGTCAACACCGAGTCAACACCGAGTCAACACCGAGTCAACACCGAGTCAACACCGAGTCAACACCGACAACCACAAACACCGCGTGGCCCCGGGGAGACACGGACAGGGGGTTCAGGAGGGCACAAGTACAATTTGTAAATACCTGAAAAAAGTTACAGTATACATCGTAGTAGAAGTAGTAGTAGTTATAGCAGCACTAGCAGTAATTGTAGTAGCAGTATTCGTAGTACCAGTACAAGTAGTAGTAGTATAAGTAGTAGTAGTAATAGTAGTAGTAGGTCCTAGTAGTAGTTGTTATAGCAGCACTAGCAGTATTAGTAGTAGCAGTAGTAGTAATAGTATAAGTAGTAGTACTAGTAGTAGTAGTAGTAGTAGTAGTATCAGTATAAGTAGTAGTAGTAGTAGTAGTATCAGTATAAGTAGTAGTAGTAGTAGTAGTAGTAGTAGTAGTAGTAGTAGTAGTTATGGCAGTACTAACAGTACTAGTAGAAGCAGTAGTAGTACAAGTAGTAGTAGTAGTAGTAGTAGCAGTATAAGTAGTAGTATTAGTATTAGTAGTAGTAGTAGTAGTAGTAGCAGTATAACTAGTAGTAGTAGTAGTAGTAGTAGTAGTAGTAGTAGTAGTGTTTTAGTCCTGGTTTAGTCCTGTTTTAGTCCTGTTTTAGTCCTGTCTTAATCCCGGTTTAGTCCTAGTTTAGTCCTAGTTTAGTCCCGGTTTAGTCCCGGTTTAGTCCTGTCTTAGTCCTGTCTTAGTCCTGGTTTAGTCCTGGTTTAGTCCTGGTTTAGTCCCAGTTTAGTCCTGTCTTAGTCCTGTCTTAGTCCTGGTTTAGTCCCGATTTAGTCCCGGTTTAGTCCTGGTTTAGTCCCGGTTTAGTCCTGTCTTAGTCTTGGTTTAGTCCCGGTTTAGTCCTGGTTTAGTCCCGGTTTAGTCCTGTCTTAGTCCTGTCTTAGTCCTGGTTTAGTCCTGGTTTAGTCCCGGTTTAGTCCCGGTTTAGTCCCGGTTTAGTCCGGGTTTAGTCCTGTCTTAGTCCTGCCTTAGTCAAGGTTTAGTCTCGGTTTAGTCCCGGTTTAGTCCTGTCTTAGTCCTGTCTTAGTCCTGGTTTAGTCCCGGTTTAGTCCCGGTTTAGTCCCGGTTTAGTCCTGGTTTAGTCCGGGTTTAGTCCTGTCTTAGTCCTGTCTTAGTCAAGGTTTAGTCTCAGTTTAGTCCCGGTTTAGTCCTGTCTTAGTCCTCTCTTAGTCCTGGTTTAGTCCCGGTTTAGTCCCGGTTTAGTCCTGGTTTAGTCCCGGTTTAGTCCTGTCTTAGTCCTGTCTTAGTCCTGGTTTAGTCCCGGTTTAGTCCCGGTTTAGTCCTGGTTTAGTCCGGGTTTAGTCCTGTCTTAGTCCTGCCTTAGTCAAGGTTTAGTCCCGGTTTAGTCCCGGTTAAGTCCTAGCAGAAAGTTGGTTAGTCTAGTTATTGTAAACAAAACGCAGGTGAAGTCCCAGGTGTGAAGCCGACCTCACAGCTCAGACAGGCCCAGACTCCGCACAGCCATAACCGTATCCCACAATGCATTTCACACCCGCTTTGCAGCCGCGGCGTGATTCGTCAGCAGCTAACGGATAGCATTAGCTCCTCTGGCGTCGTCCCCGGTCCCACGTCGACGCCTCTAAGCTGGTTCCTTCTTATTTTCCGGCCTCGTTTTTGGCGCGTTTTGGGCGTAGGTGGGTCGGTAGGTGGGGGGGCACGGGGTGGTACAAGCAGAGGGGGGCATAATTAGAGTCGGTATTGAAAAGTAATAACAGTATGGATTAATGTGGGAGAAGTGGAGTGGAGCGCATCATTGAGTGAGACAAATCCAATGCTGGGAATTGGCAGACAAAGCAAGAGCAGTCAATAGGGATTATGTGGGGGTACGGCGGCCCACTTTGGCAGAGGCGAGCGAGGGGAGGGCGAGGGGGAGGGGGGGGACGGAGCGACTGGCACGGCTCGGACTGGCACGCTCCGGTTCAGACGCCAAACTGAGCGCGCTGGTTCAGGCGTGGAGCTCTGTAGGAAATTATAGTGTTCAGAGTTTGGATGAAGAAGCAGCTTTCTGTGTGCGGTTTAAGAACGCGAAGGGCTTATCCAGGCCGATACTGACTCCAACGTATAGAGACTTTTAAGCCCGCACTATGTAACTTTTCTAGTGGATGCTCCTCTGCTTATCGCCATGGAGACGTTAATGCCAACAACTTAGACTTAAGCTTAAACAAACTTCATTTTATTTCACAAAAACGGTTAATTTTAACAGAATTTTAGAGAGGCAAGATCCTTTATGACTCTACGTATATATGGCACAAATGTCTCCATGAACTCTCCATGACTCTGTCTCATATAGAGATCTGAAGAATCTCATGGGCACAACACTCAAACCAGTCGAACCACTTTTTTGAAAAAAAGCTGTGAAAATATTGGACAAAAAAACATTCTCAGTTCACCACTGCACTGTTTTAGACAAGTACAACTTTATTTAATTTATTTAATTAATTAATTAATTTGTATTTTATTTTATTAATTTATTTATTTCATGGACAATGCACATTAATAAACATCTACATGTAAATATGCCAGAATTAGCCCGAGGGCTATTTTTCATCTGTAGTCCCTGGACAGGTATAAAATGTCGACCTGCAGGAAGTAAAATACAGCAGAATAAAAACAATGTTATTATTTACACTCTAAAATCATTCTTCAACTTGCTTAATTTTAATAATTTTGTTCATTTCAAATATGGATGTTTTATATTTAAAGTTTTGCTCCTCCTCCTTTACGGGATTTTGTGTGTAGAATCCCTCAGTCGTCCAGGTAGAATCCACGGTAAAAGGAGAAATTCAATTTGTCAACTGGACAAAGTTTATTTGGTCGAAGGCGTTTTGCAGCTCATCCGAGCTACTTCGTCAGTTCTGGTTACAGTGCTGGTGGACACATCTAGCTGCAGGGAGGAGCTAACTACCATAATGGGTATCCAGAGGTGTGAAAACACCCATTATGGTACTGAATGGGTGTGCTAAACAAGACCCCAGACAGAAACTGTAAAACAACGAGATGTGATAGTTTCAGAATAGTTTCAGTGTAGTTAGCTCCTCCCTGCAGCGAGATATAAGCAGTGTCCATCAGCACTCTAACCAGAACTGACGAAGTAGCTTGGATGAGCTGTGAAACGTTTTCGACCAAATAAACTTTGTCCAGTTGACAAATTGAATTTCTCCTTTTACCATTTACAGGATTTTATTAAAACAAAGACTGTCAGTGGGATGGGAACTAGGGCCACACAGACCCTGGGGGAACTGTGAGGTCCACCACAGACTCTGGAGGAACTGTGAGGTCCACCACAGACTCTGGAGGAACTGTGAGGTCCACCACAGACTCTGGAGGAACTGTGAGGTCCACACAGACCCCGGGGAACTGTGAGGTCCACCACAGACTCTGGAGGAACTGTGAGGTCCACACAGACCCCGGGGAACTGTGAGGTCCACCACAGACTCTGGAGGAACTGTGAGGTCCACACAACTGACAATCTGATAAATTCTATGCGAAGAAGATGTGTTGCACTGCATGAGGCAAATGGTGGTCACACCAGATACTGACTGGTTCTGAGTCCCCAGACCCCCAATAAAGCAAAAAAAAAAAAATGCACATTTCGGGGTGGCCTTTTATTGTGGGCAGTCTGGGGCGCACCTGTGCACTGGTCATGATGTCAGATCAGCATCTTGATGTGGCGCACCTGTGAGGTGGGGTGGATTGTCTCGGCGGGGCAGAGGTGCTCGCTGTCACACATTTGGACAGATTTGTGAACAATGTTTGAGAGAATTGGTAATATTGTGTATCTGGAATTAATTTTAGATATTTAAGTCCATCTCATGAAAAATGGGAGCAAAAACAAAAGTGTTGCGTTTATATTTTTGTTGAGTGTAGATGAAAATAAAACAGAAAAATAAGTAATAAAAAATAAAAATACAAGAAGACGACAGTGCAAAAACATCATGATTGACAGGAAATAGGGAAATAATGCCATAATAAGGAACTTTCCAGGCAACGCAAAAAAATATCTCCATGGTGACAAACAGATGCACCAAAAGTTACGGAGTGTATTGTTTTTTAAGATTGGGGAAATACATCAAAACTGCAGGTAATTTCACACAAAGACGACAAAGATCGACATTTTAACACCCAAAAACGACTGCCAACAAAACATCACATCGACGAGTGTTTTGGATTATGTTTTCATCTTCAAAATCGTCTCTTCAAGTCGAGATGTTTCAGAGCAGCTTCATGACAGATCCAGAAGGAGCAGTGAACATGAAGCAGAGGAGGACAGAGGGAAACCCAGAGCCCATGGATCCATCTGCAGAGGAGAGGAGGAGGAGGAGGAGGAGGAGGAGGAGGAAGAGGAAGAAGACGAGAGGAGAAGGAAGACGAAGAACATAAGAGGAGAAGGAAGAGGAAGAAGATGAGAGGAAAAAAGGAAGAGGAAGAAGACGAGAGGAGAAGGAAGCAGAAGACGATGAGAGGAAAAGGAAGAGGAAGAAAATGAGAGGAGAAGGAAAAAGACGAAGAAGGTAGAAGAGAGGAAGAAGACGAGAGAAGGAGGTAGAAGAGAGGAAGAAGACGAGAAGAGGAGGTAGAAGAGAGGAAGAAGACGAGAGGAGGAAGTAGAAGAGAGGAAGAAGATGAGAAAAGGAGGTAGAAAAGAGGAAGAAGACCAGAGGAGGAGGTAGAAGAGAGGAAGAGGACGAGAGGAGGAGGTAGAAGAGAGGAAGAAGACGAGAAGAGGAGGTAGAAGAGAGGAAGAAGACAAGAGGAGGAAGTAGAAGAGAGGAAGAAGATGAGAGAAGGAGGTAGAAGAGAGGAAGAAGACGAGAAGAGGAGGTAGAAGAGAGGAAGAAGACGAGAGGAGGAAGTAGAAGAGAGGAAGAAGAAGATGAGAAAAGGAGGTAGAAAAGAGGAAGAAGACGAGAGGAGGAGGTAGAAGAGAGGAAGAGGACGAGAGGAGGAGGTAGAAGAGAGGAAGAAGATGAGAGGAGGAGGTAGAAGAGAGGAAGAAGATGAGAGAAGGAGGTAGAAGAGAGGAAGAAGATGAGAGGAGGAGGTAGAAGACGAGAAAAGGAGGGAGGAGAGAGGAAGAAGATGAGAGGAGGAGGTAGAAGAGAGGAAGAAGATGAGAGGAGGTAGAAGAGAGGAAGAAGATGAGAAAAGGAGGTAGAAGAGAGGAAGAAGATGAGAGGAGGAGGTAGAAGAGAGGAAGAAGATGAGAGGAGGAGGTAGAAGAGAGGAAGAAGACGAGAGGAGGAAGTAGAAGAGAGGAAGAAGACGAGAGAAGGAGATAGAAGAGAGGAAGAAGACGAGAGGAGGAGGTAGAAGAGAGGAAGAAGATGAGAGGAGGAGGTAGAAGAGAGGAAGAAGATGAGAGGAGGAGGTAGAAGAGAGGAAGAAGATGAGAGTAGGAGGTAGAAGAGAGGAAGAAGATGAGAGGAGGAGGTAGAAGAGAGGAGGAAGATGAGAGAAGGAGGTAGAAGAGAAGAAGAAGATGAGAGGAGGAGGTAGAAGAGAGGAAGAAGACGAGAGAAGGAGGTAGAAGAGAGGAAGAAGACAAGAGGAGGAAGTAGAAGAGAGGAAGAAGACAAGAGGAGGAAGTAGAAGAGAGGAAGAAGACAAGAGGAGGAGGTAGAAGAGAGGAGGAAGATGAGAGAAGGAGGTAGAAGAGAACAAGAAGATGAGAGGAGGAGGTAGAAGAGAGGAAGAAGACGAGAGAAGGAGGTAGAAGAGAGGAAGAAGACAAGAGGAGGAAGTAGAAGAGAGGAAGAAGAGAAGAGGAAGAAGTAGAAGAGAGGAAGAAGACAAGAGAAGGGAGTAGAAGAGAGGAGGAAGATGAGAGAAGGAGGAAGAAGAGAAGAAGAAGAGGAGAGGAGGAGGTAGAAGAGAGGAAGAAGATGAGAAAAGGAGGTAGAAGAGAGGAAGAAGATGAGAGGAGGAGGTAGAAGAGAGGAAGAAGATGAGAAAAGGAGGTAGAAGAGAGGAAGAAGATGAGAGGAGGAGGTAGAAGAGAGGAAGAAGACGAGATAAGGAGGTAGAAGAGAGGAAGAAGACAAGAGGAGGAAGTAGAAGAGAGGAAGAAGACAAGAGGAGGAAGTAGAAGAGAGGAAGAAGATGAGAGGACGAGGTAGAAGAGAGGAAGAAGACGAGAGGAGGAGGGAGAAGAGAGGAAGAAGACGAGAGGAGGAGGAAGAAGAGAGGAACAAGACGAGAGAAGGAGGTAGAAGAGAGGAAGAAAATGAGAAAAGGAGGTAGAAGAGAGGAAGAAGACAAGAGGAGGAAATAGAAGAGAGGAAGAAGATGAGAGGAGGAGGTAGAAGAGAGGAAGAAGACGAGAGGAGGAGGTAGAAGAGAGGAAGAAGAAGAGAGGAGGAGGTAGAAGAGAGGAAGAAGACGAGAGGAGGAGGTAGAGAGACGAGAGAAGGAGGTAGAAGAGAGGAAGAAGACAAGAGAAGGAGGTAGAAGAGACGAAGAAGATGAGAGGAGGAGGTAGAAGAGAGGAAGAAGATGAGAGGAGGAGGTAGAAGAGAGGAAGAAGACGAGAGGAGGAGGTAGAAGATGAGAGAAGGAGGTAGAAGAGAGGAAGAAGACGAGAGGAGGAGGTAGAAGAGAGGAAGAAGACGAGAGGAGGAGGTAGAAGAGAGGAAGAAGATGAGAGGAGGAGGTAGAAGATGAGAGAAGGAGGTAGAAGAGAGGAAGAAGACGAGAGGAGGAGGTAGAAGAGAGGAAGAAGATGAGAGGAGGAGGTAGAAGAGAGGAAGAAGATAAAAGGAGGAGGGAGAAGAGAGGAAGAAGATGAGAAAAGGAGGTAGAAGAGAGGAAGAAGACAAGAGGAGGAGGTAGAAGAGAGGAAGAAGACGAGAGAAGGAGGTAGAAGAGACGAAGAAGATGAGAGGAGGAGGTAGAAGAGAGGAAGAAGATGAGAGGAGGAGGTAGAAGAGAGGAAGAAGACGAGAGGAGGAGGTAGAAGAGAGGAAGAAGAGGAGAGGAGGAGGTAGAAGATGAGAGAAGGAGGTAGAAGAGAGGAAGAAGACGAGAGGAGGAGGTAGAAGAGAGGAAGAAGACGAGAGGAGGAGGTAGAAGAGAGGAAGAAGACGAGAAAAGGAGGTAGAAGAGAGGAAGAAGACGAAAGGAGGAGGTAGAAGAGAGGAAGAAGACGAGAGGAGGAGGTAGAAGAGAGGAAGAAGACGAGAAAAGGAGGTAGAAGAGAGGAAGAAGAAGAGAGGAAGAAGATGAGAGGAGGAGGTAGAAGAGAGGAAGAAGACGAGAATTGGAGGTAGAAGAGAGGAAGAAGACGAGAGGAGGAGGTAGAAGAGAGGAAGAAGACGAGAGAAGGAGGTAGAAGACGAGAGGAGGAGGTAGAAGACGAGAGGAGGTGGTAGAAGAGAGGAAGAAGACGAGAGGAGGAGGTAGAAGACAAGAGAAGGAGGTAGAAGACGAGAGAAGGAGGTAGAAGAGAGGAAGAAGACAAGAGGAGGAGGTAGAAGACGAGAGGAGGAGGTAGAAGAGAGGAAGAAGACGAGAGGAGGTGGTAGAAGAGAGGAAGAAGACGAGAGGAGGAGGTAGAAGAGAGGAAAAAGACGAGAGGAGGAGGTAGAAGAGAGGAAGAAGACGAGAGGAGGTGGTAGAAGAGAGGAAGAAGACGAGAGGAGGAGGTAGAAGAGAGGAAAAAGACGAGAGGAGGAGGTAGAAGAGAGGAAGAAGACGAGAGGAGGAGGTAGAAGAGAGGAAAAAGACGAGAGGAGGAGGTAGAAGAGAGGAAGAAGACAAAAGGAGGAGGTAGAAGAGAGGAAGAAGACGAGAGAAGGAGGTTGAAGAGAGGAAGAAGACGAGAGGAGGAGGTAGAAGAGAGGAAGAAGACAAAAGGAGGAGGTAGAAGAGAGGAAGAAGACGAGAGAAGGAGATAGAAGAGAGGTAGAAGATGAGAGGAGGAGGTAGAAGAGAGGAAGAAGACAAGAGGAGGAGGTAGAAGAGAGGAAGAAGATGAGAGGAGGAGGTAGAAGAGAGGAAGAAGATGAGAGGAGGAGGTAGAAGAGAGGAAGAAGACGAGAGGAGGAGGTAGAAGAGAGGTAGAAGCCGAGAGGAGGAGGTAGAAGACGAGAGGAGGAGGTAGAAGAGAGGAGGAAGACAAAAGGAGGAGGTAGAAGACTAGAGGAGGAGGTAGAAGAGAGGAAGAAGACGAGAGGAGGAGGTAGAAGAGAGGAAGAAGACGAGAGGAGGAGGTAGAAGAGAGGTAGAAGACAAAAGGAGGAGCAGAGGAGGTCCTGTCAGAGCTCCAGTGCCAGCCGAGCACTCGTGTGGGCTGGAGTCATGTTCTGTAAACAGGATTAGAGCGGCTCACAGAGGCTCACATAAGCAGGGCTAATAAACAATAATGATCAGGGACGGGCGTTATTTTGGCATCGACATCTGCCAATGTAAGAGCTTCTCACAGCGATTACAAACATACTGTGTCTATGTCTGGAGCTTTGTCCTGGTTTCCTGAGAAGTCTGTCCCTGGATTTGGACCACAGAGCGTGAAAAACCTCCATACTTGAGACAGTGCAACCTGTGAGTTTTAGGAAAGGGATCGTAAAAAGGGCAAAATAGATTGAGGTTTTTAGCATTTATGTTGAATTAGGCAGATGTACAAACGTAATGATGGCATCAGACATCTCCCCCACACCACACATATCCCTTTTCCACCAAGGAGGTTCCAGTGCTGGTTCGGAGCCAGTGCCAAATCTCAAACCGGTTCTTTGTTTTTCCACACACATAAGCCTGGCTCTGGCCCTGGAAAACTGGTTCCATCTCAGAACCGATATAAAGCTGGTCCAGAAACAAGAACCGGTGACGTATAGCACTAGGGGCGGGGTTATACTGCTGTTCCGAGCTTTGAAATTTAGAAATTTTGGCCGCCATCTTTAAATAACCAAAGCGGGCTACGTCTAATTTTGGTTGCTGTCAACTTAGCCTATGACATGGATGTAAAGGCAAAACAGCAGTGGTCGGCAGAGGAAACATCGTGTCTTCTGCTGAAATCCAGACAAAAGTGGAAGGGGCTGTACGAACTAAGCCCATTTTTGATCATTTACAGCGGGAGATGGCAGTTGCGGGGTACGACCGCAGCGCCGATCAAATCGTGAACAAGCTCAAAAAACTTAAAAAGGATTACAGGGACTACAAAAAACAGTTTTGAAAAAACTGGACAAAAAAGTACAAAAAAAACTTTGACAGATGTTGCTACTAGGGATGGGCATTCGGTGAAGTTTTCTTCATCGATCGTCGGGAGAATTCATGAGTAATAATCGGTTAATCATTAACTTATTTTGTATTAAAAAGACAACAACCATTCACTCATGTGTGTCGCTTTTACCATGTCTGTCGAGGCTGTGGGAACAGGCGCTTCTCCACGGGAAAGTAAATCTGCAAATCAACATGCGTAGAGGTGGATTAAAGCGAGGCGACACGCATCCTGCAGTCTCTGCTAGCGCGCTCGGAGTTAGCCGCTTTGGGATCCGAGCTAACCGCTGCTAGCCCGCTGTCTCTGTCCTACCTCCTCCACACAACCCAGCCGTATCTGCAGCAATATTTTATTAAGTCGTGAAAACCTTTGCCCTCCACGGCACTGATGGGGAGCATGTCTGTTTTGATCATCTTCGCTATCAGTTCGGTGACCTTCTCTGCTCGTTGACCACTGCAGCTCCTCCCGGTCCGTGCTAGCACCGAGTCCAGGCTAGCCTGTGATAGAGATGATGAACCGCCGCCACCTTCTTTTACCAGACTTGGATGCGCGGTGTTCAAATGATAATTCATTTGTGTTGTCGATGAGGTATATTTGTATGCTGCATTGCCGTGCTTGCAGTGCGCTTGGTCATTTTCTAAATGAAAGTGGTCCCACACAACACTTCGCCGCGACCTCTTCATGTTTTGGCAATTGACCTACGGAAGCTCGCATATATCAACTGAGGCGCGCCAACTGAAGAGTTTTATTGTGCGATGATCAGGAAGTTTGTGTTAGCATGCTAGTTGTTTTTAGCTTTGCTGTGGCTGTAAAGCTCCGCTCTGGTCTCTGAGAGTTGTAAAAATTGCTGAAAAACTCATTATGGTGGGTAAGTAGGACGCTCTGAACGCATAAGGTAAAGAAGGAATAACTTTGGACCACTGCAAACTGTTTCAAACGAACTTGTTCTGTTTTTCACATTTTTAAGACCTCTAGAAGTTGAAGTAAGGAACAAAATGGAAGGATTTCAGGGTTTGTTATAAAAGGTCTCGAACCTAATTTCCCCTTTGTATTTGAGCAAAATGTGTCTCGCCCCACTACAGATGTATTGTAAAAGCATTTTCTAATTATAAAACGTTTTATTGTGCGATAATCAGCAAGTTTGTGTTAGCATGGTAGTTGTTGTTGGCTGTAAAACTCCACTCTGGTCTCTGAGAGTTGTAAAAATTGCTGAAAAACACATCATGGTGGATAGTTAGGATGCTCTGAACGCATAAGGTAAAGAAGGAACAACTTTGGACCACTGCAAACTGTTTCAAACAAACTCGTTCTGTTTTTCACATTTTTAAGACGTCTAGAAGTTGAAACCACCGAGACTTAATAAAGCCACAAACTTTATTGATCCACAAGGGACATTATTTGGGTACAGTAGCTCACACATCAAATATAAAATATAACAGAGGGAAACAAAAGCAAGAGACAAAAGAGTCAAATGAGACATAATTATAAAAATAAAGGGTATATGCACAAATCTGGATAAAATGGAAAAATAAGTAATAACATAACATATCAAATAAAATATCCAATCACAGCTATAACAGTTGTAGGGAGTATTATCTTTCCCTCTATGGTCTGGTGCAGTGGGTGAGCAGGAGTGTCCATGATGGAGAGCAGTTTGTCCAGTGTCCTCCTGTCCCTCACCGTGACAAATGTCTCCAGCTCACAGCCGATCACGTGACCAGCTTTACGGATCAGTTTATCAATCCGTCCAATGTCCCTTTTACTGCTCCCCAGCAGACCACAGTGAAGTCCAGGGCGCTGGCCTCCACAGACTGGTAGAAGACCTCCACTAACTTCCTGCACACACTGAGCTTTCTGAGGAAGTAGAGTCTGCTCATGCTCTTCTTGTACACAGCATTACAGTCGTCCCTCCAGTCCAGCCTGTTGTCCACATGGACGCCGAGGTACTTGTCCACAATCTCCACCTCATGACCCTGGATGGTGATGGGCTCCACTGGTGTCCTCTTTCTCCTGAAGTCCATCACCAGTTCCTTGGTCTTGGTTCATGTTCAGGAGCAGATGGTTTGCCTGGGACCGCTCCACAAAATTTGCAATCAGTTATTATTATTTACAGTTTTATAAGGGCTTTTCACAGTTTCCAGAGACCAGAGCTGCTTCTGCTGTATATCTGTACTGGGTTTTGGTCGAAAACATGGGTAAAAATCAGGTACAGGGCCTTTAATGAAACTTGTTTGGGGTTTTGACTTTCCTAAAATAAATAATAAATTAATCTGCAATTTATTTATTTTTTAGGTGGTCTGTGGGTTGTTTTTGACCATTCTGATCGTCCTTCGTCTTTGCCTCTCTGATATTTTCTTGGCCTGGCACTTCTGGCCTTAACAGGAACTGTGCCTGTGGACTTCCATTTCCTCACGATGTTGGAGACTGACGGCTGAACTCTTTGAGAGAGCTTTTTGTAGCCTTCCCCTAAACCATAATGCTGAACAGTCTTTGTTTTCAGCTCATTTGAGAGTTGTTTTGAGGCCCCATGTGGCCACTCTTCAGAGGAGAGTCAAAGAGAAGAAGAAGAACTTACATTTGGCCTCCTTAAATCCCTTTTGTCATGATCGGATGCTCCTGTCTATGAAGTTCAAGGCTTAATGAGCTCATCAAACTAATTTTGTGTTCCAATTACTCTGTATTGATTAGTTATAGGTTTTCAAAACAACAAAATGACAACGGTGCCCACATTTTTGCACAGCCTGTTTTTCACATTTGATTTAATTTCATACAAATGAATATTATGACCTGTCACTGGGACCATTTTCTGTGAAGACAGAGTCAATTATTATGAACCTCAGAGGGGCCCAAAACTTTTTCATCCAACTGTATCTGGTTGAATTAGAAAAGTTAAGCGTCTCAAAACGTCTCATTTGAGCGGTACGGCCATTTTTAAAGTTTCAAACAAAAATGAACAAAATCTCCAGATGCAGAGGAAATAATCTCAGGGATATGTGCACGTTATTACACCCAGGGGCTCAGTTAAAAGTTTGGGGGCCCTAAGTAAACTTGAGTTTGGGGCCCTCATTATAATTCTGTTTGTTTTTTTGCTGTGTTTTTATTGTCTCTTTTTTCCCTGTTGTTCTTGAGACACACACTTCTCTGTTTATTTGGATTCGGACTGGAAACAAAAAAAGTGAAGTACGAGATAACCAGAGCTGAAAGTAGTTTTATTTTTGCTGGTACAATTACTTTTTTGTTTTCATCCATTATGTATAAATCATTTTAACATAACCATAATATTCTGGTATTACAGATCTGACCATAACTTGGCTTGTCTCTGTGAGGGAAAAGGAGGAAAGTATATTTTCGAGTTTAAACACACAAATCTGTGAGAAAAAGGTTGGAATTTTGGTCCAAAAACACAAAAAATATGAGATTTGAAAAAAGCAAATGTGCAAGAAAAAGCCTCAAAATCATCTGACACAGGGATACAAATCATCACAAACCTACTGAAGAGGTTTTAGAGTCATCCATGCATGTTTGAATAATCTAGAGATCTCTCCCGGGCCCTATTCAAAGCCTCCTTACAGTTAGCAGTACGAGCCTGTACGAGGCTCCGCCCACAAGCCTCCGTCCCCCAGGCTCCACACAACAATTCTCCATAAATCTACAAAAACACAAAACTGAACACAACGACTGGACAAACCTGATGTTGTGATGTCACTCTGAAGGGGGAGTGACTTAGCACAGGGAGCAGAAGGAGGGAGGACAAAACAAAAGGAACATGGAGATCCAAATATGTCGTGTTACAGTTAATACCCCAGAGAAGTAAATACCCCCTCTTTAATACCCCAGAGAAGTAAATGCCCCCTCTTTAAGTGCAGTACTTTTACTTTTGTACTTTAACTTTTGTACTTTGTCTCCGCTCAAATCTCCACTGCAGTGAGGACCAGAGGAGCAGAGTTTGATCCTCCGTCATTTCCACAGGGACAGAAATACGGAAAGAGCTTCTCCCTGAAGCAGCAGTCAGTGAAGGAGTAGAGAAGATCTTCAGAATCTGAGTCATAAAAAGAGACCAGACCCTTTCCATAGTCCACAAACACCCCGACCTTCTGAGGAGCTCTCTGAGGGGACAGACGGACAGGAGGGCCAGCAACAGTGTAGTACTCATCTTTGTTTCTTAACCAGATGCACCACAGTCCAAATCTTGGACTTAAAGTGATGTCTCCCTTCAAAGTGATGTCACCTCAAAGTAAAACCTGCCTTTTATTATGGATTCTACCTGGACGACTGAGGGACTCTTCACGCATTTTCAACATTGTTTCAGCATTGAGTTGAAACCAGTAACAGCTAAAACAAACTCCCTAACTCACTCTGTCCCACACACACACACACACACACACACACACACACACACACACACACACACACACACACACACACACACACACACACACACACACACACAGAATATCCACAAGTAGCTATCCTTTTACAAAGTAACAATAACAGCTAAAACAAATACTAACTTACAGTAAATTAAACTGTCACATTTCTTTGCTCTTTTCTTTGCACATTTCTCTCTCTCACGCTTTCTGTCACTCACACTCACACACTATATCCATAAGTCATTCCCTTTTGTGAGGAAACAAATAATAGCTAAAACAAATAGCTTATTAATATTAAACTTTGTTACATTTCTCCTCTCTCTCACACACACACACACACACACACACACAATTCATTAATCTATAGTTGATTGACCTTACCGATTGACTTACGATTAATTGATAAGCGGCGTTTTTACCTGAATTTGAGTGTTTCAATAGGGTCTTTAAGAATATAAGCTATAGTAACATAACATCCATCCATCCATCCATTTTCTTCCGCTTATCCGGGGCCGGGTCGCGGGGGCAACAGTCTAAGCAGGGACCTCCAGACTTCCTTTCACCCCGGACACTTCCTCCAGCTCCTCCGGGGGGACCCCAAGGCGTTCCCAGGCCAGCCGGGAGACATAGTCCCTCCAGCGGGTCCTGGGTCTTCCCCGGGGCCTCCTCCCAGTGGGACATGCCCGGAACACCTCCCGAGGGAGGCGTCCAGGAGGCATCCGAAACAGATGCCCGAGCCACCTCAGCTGGCTCCTCTCCACGTGGAGAAGCAGCGGCTCTACTCCGAGCTCCTCCCGTGTGACCAAGCTCCTCACCCTATCTCTAAGGGTGCGCCCAGCCACTCTGCGGAGGAAACTCATTTCGGCCGCTTGTATCCGCGATCTCGTCCTTTCAGTCATTACCCAAAGCTGAGTCATAAATATATCATAGTATTATTATATTGTATATTCCTCAATTAATTATTCCTTAGTAAAAAGCAGACAAATGTATTGACGCTGAAGAACAAAATACAGTAATCCCTCGCTCTATCGCGGTTCTGGGATTTATTTATTTATTTATTTTTTTTTCAATTTTTTATAGTGTAACATTTTTTTTATAGTGTAACATTGTGTTCTGCGTCCTGATTGGCTAAGAGACTAGACCAGGACTAAACGTGGACTAAACGTGGCGGCACGGTAGCTGAGTGGTTAGCGCTCTTGCTTCACAGCAAGAAGGTTCCGGGTTCGATCCCCGGGTCGCCCGAGCCTTTCTGTGTGGAGTTTGCATGTTCTCCCCGTGTCTGGGTGGGTTTCCTCCAGGCACTCCGGTTTCCCCCACCAACCCAAAACATGCACCATAGGTAAATCCAGCTTAGGTCCTGACCAAACCGAAGCAAGAAGATCATGGAGATGGTCCCCGGGCGCCCTAATGTGTGCTGCCCACTGCTCCTAATATATGTATATATATATATAGGATGGGTTAAAATGCAGAGAAGAATTTCTCCAGTGTGAGATCAATAAAGTCACTTCTTCTTCTAAAACCAGGTCTAGACCTGGACTAAACCGGGATTAAACCACCACGGGCCACTCTTTGCTGATTTCGTGCGGCTGGTTTGTGGCTGGGGCTGAGAGTACGCGGTCCGGGTGCCGCGGATCGTTTTCGTGCTCGCAGTGTACGCGCAGCCTTGTTGCATCCCAGGATATGGCAGTGCCGTTGAATGAGCACGAAAACATTATGTGAACACGCAAGTCATTCAAGTCATCGTGTCTCAAGTCAAGTCAAGTCCCGAGTCCTAGACTTCCAAGTCCAAGTCAAGTCTCAAGTATTTCATTTTTTGTCGAGTCAAGTCACAAGTCATAAAAACAGCGACTCGAGTCGACTCGAGTCCAAGTCACTAAGTCTCAAGTCTCCATGTCTGTAGACACTTTAAAAACTGCTGCTAAGGACGACTGTTGCACTGTTGCACATTTACTACTGGAATTTTACTACTGTTGTACTGTTGTTTACTACTGTTATTGCACTGGAATTACTACTGCTGCACATTTATTTTTATCTTTATTTTGTGTTGTCTTTATATTGTATTTTGTACAGTGAACCCTCGCTCTATCGCGGTTCACTCTTCGCGGCCTCGCTGTTTCGCAGATTTTTTTTTATTTATTTTTTTTATAGTGTAACTTTTTTTTTATAGTGTAACAATGTGTTCTGCGTCCTGATTGGCTAAGAGACTAGACCAGGACTAAACGTGGACTAAACCAGGTCTAGACCAGAACTAGACCAGGATTAAATCACTCCGTGCGGCTTTTGCGTTCGTTTGTGCTTGTTCGGTTTGTGGCTCGGGTTGAGAGGAATCACAGGAGCAAGATGGCGCCTATGGTCGGCTGTACTTCTGCTACCTCTACTATTTCTCGTAGTTTTGTGATTTTCCTTGTGCTATATTTTGCATGGTCAGCCCTGTCAACAAATGGCTATGTCGCGGCTGCTATTCAATATGACAGACATACGTTATTCCGCATCAAGGCACATATGGAAAGTTTTTCTGTTACCTGGACAGGTACACAGTTTTTCCCTCCAAAACTGGAATGCTCCACGTCATCGCCGGAGTACCTGCTGCTAACTAAGCCCCGGGGCAAAAGAAAAAGGAAGCGGGGATCTAGGGCAGGTGTCCAAACCAGGCGGAGAAAACAGCGAGCAAGCGGGACTGGATCTGCGGGGAGCGAACGGTGTCTGATACCGGTTCCTATCTGGGCGTCGGACGGCGAATCTGCGGAGCCACGGCCGCTACGGTCGCCAGTACTTCTCTGCGGCGTGAGAGGGTCCTTCGCCCTGTCACTTGTATCAAGGATGGAGGTTGTGTCCAGTCTTGTCCGGAGCGTCCAGTCGATCAGTGCGCGTCAGTGTCCGAACGCGCGCAGCCTCTCCGGATGGCCCTGCTTAACGCACGCTCCATATCGAATAAATCCTTTATACTGAGCGACTTGTTTGTCAACGAACACTTGGATTTTATGTTCCTGACTGAGACATGGCACCGCGAACAGGATTTTGTCCACCTTAATGAATTGTGCCCCCCGGACTGCTCCGTGACTGGAACCCCGCGGGCCGCACGGCGAGGCGGCGGTCTCGCGCTCGTTTACCGGGATGGCTTCTGGACACGACAAATGAATCCGGTCGCGTTCAACTCCTTTGAGATGCAGATGACTAAGGTTGGGAACCTTACTTCATTTTATTGTATCTTAATCTATCAGCCGCCTGGTCCTGCACGTTCTTTCTTGGATGATTTCGCAGACTTGTTGTCTTCTATTATTAAACTTGAGAGAGTTTTGATACTCGGTGATTTTAACCTCCATGTAGATAATCCCTCATCCCTCATCCCTTATCCACGATGAGGGATTTATCGTGGTCAAATCTGTGACAGAGCAGCACATGTCGCGCACTTCTCCAAAGGGTTGGTGCGCGTCTCGTCCCGGGATGTGTCAGTGCTCCTCGCGCGTCCAGCGGGGCTCCCGGGGCCGTGCCCCCCCCCCCCCCCTACGCGTCACTATTAATACATTTTGTTGAAAATCTATGAAAGTTTGAGTGTTTAAACGAGAGAGAAATGTGAGAAAAGGTTAATTCCAGTCTGAGAAAAGTGTATAATGTGTGTGGTGAGGCGTTTACAGCCTTAAAACATGTAGAATAACTGTAAAATATAAAGCTGTCCTACTTCGTGGATTTCACTTATTGCAAGCTATTTCTGGAACATAACCCCCGCGATAAACGAGGGATTACTGTACACTGTTTCTTTGCACTACTTGGCCAGAGAGAAACGAAATTTCGATTCACTGTATGTTGAACACATATGGCAGAACTGACAATAAAGTTGACTTTGATCTTTGATTGATCTTTTGAGCAGTAGCAGCAGCAGATGTAGTAATAGTAGTAGTAGTAGTAGTAGTAGTAGTAGTAGTAGTAGTAGTAGTAGTAGTAGTAGTAGTAGTTGTAGTAGTAGTACTAACCTGTCCTGGGTCAGATTGTTGAGGTGTGACTGTTTCCTGGTTCTGATTTCCTCATTCCAGTAGAGGGAGGGGCTGATGTGTCACATGTTTAAAGTTCAAAAGTACAAAAGTATTTGTGTACAGCTCTGGAAAAAAAAATAAGAGACCACTGCAAAATGATCAGTTTTTCTGATTTTACTATTTATAAGTCTGTGTTTGGGCAAAAGGAACATTTTTGTTTGAGTCGATAAACTACTGACAACATTTCCCCCAAATTCCAAATAAAAATATTACCGTTTAGAGCATTTATTTGCAGAAAATGACAAATGGTCAAAATAACAAAAAAGATCCATGTTTTCAGAGCTCAAACAATGCAAAGAAACAAGATCAAATTCATTTTAAAACAACATAATACTAATGTTTACACTTAAGAAGAGTTCAGAAATCAATATTTGGTGCAATAACCCTTATTTTTAATCACAGCTTTCATGCGTCTTGACATGCTCTCCACAAGTCTTTCACATTGTTCTTGGGTCCTAGTTTAGACCTGGTTTAGTCTTGGTTCAGGTCGGGTTTAGTCCTAGTTTAGACCTGGTTTAGTCTTGGTTCAGACCAGGTTTAGGCCTAGTTTAGTCCTGGTTTAGTTCTGGTTCAGATCTGGTTTAGTCCTAGTTTATACCTGGTTTAGTCTTGGTTCAGACCTGGTTTAGTGCTGGTTTAGACCTGGTTTAGTCTTGGTTCAGACCAGGTTTAGTCCTAGTTTAGTCCTGGTTTAGTCCCTGTTTTAACCTGGTTTAGCCCAGGTTCAGTCCAAGTTTAGGCCTGATTTAATCCTAGTTTAGTCCTGGTTTAGTCCTGGTTCAGATCTGGTTTAGTCCTAGTTTAGACCTGGTTTAGTCTTGGTTCAGACCGAGTTTAGTCCTAGTTTAGTCCTGGTTTTAGTTCCATTTTTAACCTGGTTTAGCCCTGGTTCAGTCCAAGTTTAGGCCTGATTTAATCCTAGTTTAGTCCTGGTTTAGTCCTGGTTCAGATCTGGTTTAGTGCTGGTTTAGACCTGGTTTAGTCTTGGTTCAGACCAGGTTTAGTCCTAGTTTAGTCCTGGTTTAGTCCCTGTTTTAACCTGGTTTAGCCCAGGTTCAGTCCAAGTTTAGGCCTGATTTAATCCTAGTTTAGTCCTGGTTTAGTCCTGGTTCAGATCTGGTTTAGTCCTAGTTTAGACCTGGTTTAGTCTTGGTTCAGACCTGGTTTAGTCCTAGTTTAGACCTGCTTTAGTCTTGGTTCAGACCTGGTTTAGTCCTAGTTTAGACCTGGTTTAGTCTTGGTTCAGACCTGGTTTAGTCCTAGTTTAGACCTGCTTTAGTCTTGGTTCAGACCTGGTTTAGTCCTAGTTTAGACCTGGTTTAGTCTTGGTTCAGACCTGGTTTAGTCCCAGTCTTTCACATTGTTCTTGGGTGACTTTATTCCACTCCTGGAGCAAGAACTGAAATAGCTCAGCTTTGTGTTTGTGTTGGAATTCAACAGACGCTGAAATGTAGAGATGCTGATTTCAGAAAAAAATTCAGTGGTCTCTTATTTATTTATTTTATTTTTTTTTCCAGAGCTGTATAACTTATGTGTACATGAGATAAATAAGAGTTTGGTGCATCGATTAGTTAGATTAGTCGGTCAGGAATTCACTCTGTTTCTCAGTCGTCTACGTTATTCTGCTCCTCGTTTCTTACACGAAATGGACACGAACTGACCATGCGTCTCTCTGACTGGTTAATCCACCTGTCCATCAACTCAAATCAGGGAGACAGGATATGGTCTCAACCCACTCGTCAAAGCAGTTCTGGGCCTTATATGGACAGACAGAAAATACAAATGCCTCTCACCGTGCACCTCTATATTCATACGGTCAACATTGCTTTTTTTATGGATTACAAATCAAGGCAAACCTTCTTAAAGCGTCGCCAGCGAGTCCTTTGCTTACTCTGTCTCCTCTAAGTCATTTGTAAACACGTGTAAACAAATAATCCAATAAGACTCGAACAGCCTCATTCGAGCTCTTTCTGAAGGAGATGGACAGTTGAATTGAGAATTAGACACTAGTTATGCATGCATTTATTCCGTCTTTCTCCACCCTTTCTCTGCTTATAAGTCTTTAATTTTTATGTAAATGAAGCCCTGGTTGGCGCGGGGCTGGCGGCTGGCTGCGTTTTGATGACATATCTTCAGTGGAGATCCTCGGTCGGCTTAGCCCGCCCATCCAAAAATAGCTGCTGAAATCCGCGGAAATAATAGAAAGAGGAGAGGGATGGAGGGGTGGAGGGGTGGAGAGAGGGAGGGATGGAGGGAGGGATGGATGGAGAGGGGGAGGGCGGGTTTGTGGGTGCCTGGGTGGTATCGGGGGCCAGTGGTGGTGGATTTTTCTACAGCTCGGGGGGCTTTGCATTCAAATGGCGCTGACGGTCTGCAGAGAGAGGACCCTGCAATGCCCCCCCTCATTCACACACACGCACACACACACACACACGCACACACATGCACGCACACACACACACACACGCACGCACACACACACACACACACTCAACACAAAACCCACACGCACACACTCATATTGGGTTTTCATGCTTTTGGACGACATTACATTGACTTCCATTCATTTCCTGGAGACTGAGCCTAACCTTCACCATGGTCACTACTGCTAGAGCTGCAAGATTAATCGCAGTCAAATCAAAATTAGTACTTTTATTCTGCATAAAACTGTTAACACTTTAGATTGAACGCGACGTGAAATGCATATCTGAGCTTTAAAGGTCCCATGGCATGAAATTTTCACTTTCTGAGGTTTTTGAACGTTAATGTGAGCTCCCCTACCCTGTTTAGCCCCCCCCCATGGTTAAAAGTTGTGAAATGTCTAAACTGAGCATTTGCGATCCTTTTCTGCGTTACAAAAAATCGGAGCTCAAACGGGCGATTTTGAACAAGGCACCTTGTGTCGTCAGATCGAAAAAAGAAATGCAAATGCAGTTCCACCCCCGTCTGTCTGAACTCAGCGTCTGTGTAAATCACGCCCAGAGAGTTTGGACTGCGAATGCGCTAGGCAATGCGAAATGCGTTTTTTTATTTGCCTGGAGGCACGTCCGAGTGTTTCTAGGCTCGGAAGTCCTTTATCTGAGCCTCTGGACCTTTGAACAGCAGTGGTTTAATTTTATTTTCTGTAGAAATGTGTTTATTTTTCAATGGAACGCCTCAAATCTGTCCCCCCGTGCAAAAACACGGAAATGGATCAGCTGAGTGCTCAGAGCCGAGAGCGGAGAGTTTGGCCACGCCCCCACCCTCTACTATAGACCATCTCTTTTCTCCTCATTTGCATTCAAGCAACAACGCCCAGAATAAAGAGTTTGAGAGAGATATTTATGACTCTTTCTCATCCTATCTCTGTTTCTCATGCACTGAGTGTTGATTTTGAAGAAGGATTCATTTACAGTATTAGGGAACCATTAAGGAGCCATATAAAAGCATCAAGAAGTACCATGTCATGGGATCTTTAAACCGTGCTGTTAATCTAAGGGCCTGTTTACACGAGAACGCTTACAGGTAAAAACGACAAAATATTTTATCAGAAGTGCCTTTCGCTTAGATGGTGACGGCGTTTTGGAGGCTTAAAAACGGAAAAAACTGAAACTGCCCTTCAAAGTGGAAAACTTGAATACGCTCCGCCGTAGCATTTTCGTCTGCACTGCCCAAGACGCAAAACTCTGGTCAAATCTGCTGACGTCGTGTACGCGTTTACGTCACATCGGTCCATATACGAGGGTCATTCAAAAAGTTCTAAGACAAATTAAAAAACAACTTTATTTTTGAAAGTAACAAGATTATTTTTCTACATAACATCCAAGTCAGTACACTTCTGCAAGTGATGTTTCCACCGAAAAATTCCTTCTCGATAGAATTCTGGAGCTTGTCTAGTCAAGCAGGTCACAACCTCCCTCTTCTCTTCAAGTATGGACTGAAATCTTGTTCCTTTTAAATGTTCCTTCAACTTTGGAAATAGGAAAAAAAACATCCATAAACATTGTGCAAAGCTTCAATAATTTCTTTAGGTTTCCACTGAAGTTTTGTTAGAAATTTACTGTTTGCTCGGACTTCAGATTGACTCATTTTGGAGGGTCAAAAAAGTGGGTTGTGCAATATGTACAAAAGCTAGAATGCTGAAACTTGTCAAATGTGTTTATCAGTCATCAGCGGTACGATTCATGGTCATTTTGTTGAATTAGTTCGACTCATTTTGAATTTATGGCATTTGTCTTAGAACTTTTTGAATGACCCTCGTATCAGTGTACTTTGTTTGGCAGGACCTTGTTGCGCCTTCGTTGCTTTGTCGTCTAACGTGGTCTGAAGCAATAGTTGAACTTCTTCATCTGACCACATATACCTGTAGCCATGTTTTGTTTTGCTTTTCACGGCGCAGATGAGAAGAAGGAAGATTCTACGCATGTGCGGGGACATAGTGATAATATATCACAGCGCCACCTAGCCGCCTGGCATGCATACCCAATCCAATTCCACACACTTTTGCGTCACCGTATGCACGCAGATTTCCTCCCGAAAACGCTCGTATAAACGCGGAATAAAAAGTGAAGACGCGATGCCGCTTTTGCGTTTTCTGTTCAGACCGTCGTCATATAAACGTAGCCTAATAATAAAGGATTTCTGTCAAAGGCCCCATTTACACGTACACTGGTATTTTTAAAAACTGAGACATTTCCCTTCGTTTGTACCCATCTTTTACACGCAAACGGCGAATTCGCCTCTGAAAACGAATCTTTCTAAAAACCCCGGCTACAGTGGAGATTCTGGAAAACTACGGTTTTGCGTTTGCATGTAATGTGAGATAAATGGAGTTTTAGGCAGCTGACGCACCAAAAGTGCGATTCTGATTGGTTTGCAGAGCGTCCTCCTTCGTTTTCTGAGGCGAATTCACAGTTTGCGTGTAAAAGATGGGCACAAACGAAGGGAAATGTCTCTGTTTTTAAAAATACCACTGTACGTGTAAACGCGGCCTTATTTTGGAAAACGGAGGGAGAGAATTATTCATTTCTCAACATTCCCGGGTATGTGTAAACGTAGCCATAATGTGAGTGTGTATCAGGGACAATTTGGAAAAAATAACTAATTTTGATTTTTCTGACGGGCATTGCAATTCGATTTGTGATTTATGTTTTAATAAAAAGATTCTGTTCAACACGTCCAGAAGAAATGATCCATCCATCCATCCATTTTCTTCCGCTTATCCGGGGCCGGGTCGCGGGGGCAACAGTCTAAGCAGGGACGCCCAGACCTCCTTCACCCCGGACACTTCCTCCAGCTCCTCCGGGGGGACCCCAAGGCGTTCCCAGGCCAGCCGGGACACATAGTCCCTCCAGCGCGTCCTGGGTCTTCCCCGGGGCCTCCTCCCAGTGGGACATGCCCGGAAAACACCTCCCGAGGGAGGCGTCCAGGAGGCATCCGGAACAGATGCCCGAGCCACCTCAGCTGGCTCCTCTCGACGTGGAGAAGCAGCAGCTCTACTCCGAGCTCCTCCCGTGTGACTGAGGGAGGGAGGAGAAGAAATTACAAAAACATGAAATCTGAACTGACAAACTAAAACAAGAATCACATTTCAGAACATGTTTATACAGATCTAAACTTAGACTTAGACAAACTTTATTTATTTATTTTATTTATTCGTTTATACGGAAGGGACAATGCATATTAATGAACGCACAATTTGTATAAGATCACACAAACCGACGTAAATATGCCGGATTTAGCACAGTGCTAATTTCCAGACATAAAGATATAGCAGACAACAGAAAATATGTTGCAGTTGCAGACATTAAACAATTTAGTACATGTGTTATGATCACAAACATAAAAACTATTTAGTATCTATACAATAGTAGCATATAATTCAATAAATTACAGTAAAAATACAACTGATGGGCTCAGCCTAAAGTGCGGATTAAAAGGTGCTTCTCAGTGTGCGTAAAAAGGTTCCTGTTATTAAGGTGCCTGTTCTCTTTACAATGTGGGTTTTTGTAGTGTGTGTGTGTAAGTGTATTGATCCACAAGGGAAATTATTTGGGTACAGTAGCTCAGTCATCAAATATAAAATATAACAGAGGGGAACAAAAAATAGCAGTTTTCACGCAGTATAAGAAGGGATGTTGTTGCCTGGTGAACCCAGGCAACAACATGTGGTGGGGGGGCTTGAATTGCATGAGAAATGCCGTGTGAGCGTGTGAACGCGTCGAATTGTCTCTCTCAATGCGTGAGACTTGAGAGCCCTGCTGTAAATGTTTGTCTAAAGAGCAAACTTAAACTACAAAGCAACTAATGAGAGTTATATAAATGAAGTTATTACCTGATGGTTCTCAGTTTGTTTTATCATCACCGCAGTGTGCGCTTAGCAGCTGGAACTACACTCTACAGTCTGCCCAACAACAGAACAATCTATTTTCTGATTGGCTGATTTTTTCCGGGGAGCGGGACGGGGAGGAGGGGGAGAGTTTTTTTTCGCTGAAAACGTGCGGTGCCTGCATAAACTGAGCCACACAGACCGATTTTCTGGGCACAAAAAAAAAAAATTCAGCGTGAGAAATGCCATGTGTGGCGTGTGAGCGTGTGAACACGTCGAATTGCATGTGTCACACTCTCAATGCGTGAGACTTGAGAGGCCTGCAAAAATGATCCTCAATATAATCATTCTTATCAAAGTGTCTTGAATAGGAATCAAATAAACACAAAAAACTATTTTATCATCTTTTATATTTCTTCATTCAAATAAAAAGTGCACTTAACATGTCCACTTCAGAAATACAGCTGGAACATGAAATGCCACAACAGTGTGGTCTTAAAGGGATAGTGCGTTTTTTTTTTTTTTAGGGGGCCAAGCACCGAAGGTGCTGGGCACCCTATAGGAATTGCTTTCTGTTGCCTAGGCAAGTTGCCTAGTAACCCTTTGATCTTTCCTTTGATGTTCTGGTCTCAAGATTATTGTTATTATTATACTTCTAAGTATTAGGAAGTCTATGGCAGCCCCTAGAACCGTCTGGTAAAAAGTTGTGAAATTTGGCATGCACATTCCAGCCAGTCTCCTCATTACCCACAGCAATTTATAGGTCCCCAGCCCCAACCGTCTAGTGGCAGCAGCAGGTCAAAGTTGCAGAAATTTGTCAATTGCCTAGCAACGCACCTAGCAACCTTTGATATGTCTTTGATGTGTCTGTTCTGACAGGGTTAGACCCTGACCCTGTCAGACCCTGTCAGACTCTGTTAGATCCTGTCAGACTTTGTTAGACCCTGTCAAACGGTGCTTGGCCCCCGTATTGCTGCTTGCAGCTATTTTTTTGTATGTGAATCTGTATGGCGTCCCCTTCAGCAGTGTCGTGCATTAACACTGACTTACCCCTGACAGTGTCCTCTGAGCCGAGTTCTGCCCCGATTCTGCTGCTTGTTTTTCTTCTTCTCTTAATAAAGTGATATATTTGCGTCACAAACAGTTGTAAGTGGATGTTTACAAGTAATAATAAGTAATTGGACGCGCAGTGATACGACTCGAGAGAAAATAGCACCATGCGAATTAGACTGCTGAATTTTTTCACGGACGACTGTTTGTGACGCAAATATATCACTTTTTGGACAAATATTGTTTTGAGAAGAAAAACAAGCTTTATTAACTGCCCCCGCTAATTTACTGGACCTACTTTCGTGAGCTACAGAACCGGGGCAGAACTCGGCTGCGGGCCCACGCTGCGACAAAGCCCCAGTCGCGGTACGTACTATGTCCTTCTTCTTTTCCTCTTAGATGAAGGTGCTTGCTCCTGCGATGTATGTGCGGAGTAAATGTGATCCGGCAACATGCTTGTCGTTGTTTATCCAAACGCGTACTATCTCGTGTGAAAACCACGAGGCCTTGAAAACTAACTACTGTATAAAGAAAAGGCGAAGGTGGAGCCCAAATGTCCTTCTGCGGCTCTCGTAATCAAAATGGCTGCCTCTATATGGGGAAGATCCCCCTTTTATGCAGGTATATCTAAGTCCAACAGAATACTTTGATTTCATGATGGAAGTGAAAAGGCTTGGAAAACACTGTATTTTTGAATGGGTATCTTCAATTTTGGTAATTAACGGGTAAAAATCTTACACACTGTCCCTTTAAAGAAAAAACAAACAAACTTCCGATTCAAAGTGCGATTTCGATTTCATTGCGATTCCTCTTGCAGCCCTCGTGTGTACACAGCACATTCGAGTCCCCACACTGCTGTAAATCCGTGCGCACACACAGGCGCAGGAGCGAGCGGCGCAGAGGGAGCGTTATCGTCCGTCTGCAGCACAGCCACAGACTTGTTCCTGAATACCAAATGTGGCAGAGGACCAGAAAAGTGAGTTGTCTTTGTTTTGTCAAGTGCACAGCGACAGAGCCCCCCCCCCCGAGCCTCCCCAGACCCCCCATCGCCACGCAGCGCCGTCCCCCTCCTCCACCCTAACCTCTCCACATGTGAGGAACGCTCAGGAGGAGCAGGTGGAGGAGATAAGAGCGAGGCCTGCTGTTTGACCCTAAGTCGTGTTTGCATAAATCCAACACGGAGGGTGCATAATATTCAGTGACATTTTGTTCACCATCAGATGTTAAAAGTGACGTCTCAACATTCGGGACACACTTTTGGTCATGTAGGGTCAAGAAATTAGGAAAATGTTGTTTAAAGGTGCAGTGAGCAACTTTTCTGGAGGGTCCATCACCTGCTTGTCTCCGTGGAGATGTTACTGCTTTGTCTGGATTGTTCCACAGCGTGACAGCTCTGGAAAAAAAATAAGAGACCAGTGCATTTTTTAAAGTCACCCAAAAACAATGTGAAAGACTGGGACTAAACCAGGTCTGAACTAAGACTAAAGCAGGTCTAAACTAGGACTAAACCCGGTCTGAACCAAGACTAAAGCAGGTCTAAACTAGGACTAAACCAGGTCTGAACCAAGACTAAAGCAGGTCTAAACTAGGACTAAACCAGGTCTGAACCAAGATTAAAGGAGGTCTAAACTAGGACTAAACCAGGTCTGAACCAAGACTAAAGCAGGTCTAAACTAGGACTAAACCCAGTCTGAACCAAGACTAAACCAGGTCTAAACTAGGACTAAACCAGGTCTGAACCAAGATTAAAGGAGGTCTAAACTAGGACTAAACCAGGTCTGAACCAAGACTAAAGCAGGTCTAAACTAGGACTAAACCCGGTCTGGACCAAGACTAACCCAGGTCTAAACTAGGACTAAACCAGGTCTGAACCAAGACTAAACCAGGTCTGAACTAGGACTAAACCAGGTCTGGACCAAGACTAAAGCAGGTCTAAACTAGGACTAAACCAGGTCTGGACCAAGACTAAACCAGGTCTAAACTAGGACTAAACCAAGTCTGAACCAAGACTAAAGCAGGTCTAAACTAGGACTAAACCAGGTCTGGACCAAGACTAAACCAGGTCTAAACTAGGACTAAACCAGGTCTGAACCAAGACTAAAGCAGGTCTAAACTAGGACTAAACCAGGTCTGGACCAAGACTAAACCAGGTCTAAACTAGGACTAAACCAGGTCTGAACCAAGACTAAAGCAGGTCTAAACCAAGACTAAACCAGGCCTGAACCAAGACTAAAGGAGGTCTAAACTAGGACTAAACCAAGTCTGAACCAAGACTAAAGCAGGTCTAAACCAAGACTAAACCAGGCCTGAACCAAGACTAAAGGAGGTCTAAACTAGGACTAAACCAGGCCTGAACCAAGACTAAAGGAGGTCTAAACTAGGACTAAACCAGGCCTGAACCAAGACTAAAGCAGGTCTAAACCAAGACTAAACCAGGCCTGAACCAAGACTAAAGCAGGTCTAAACCAAGACTAAACCAGGCCTGAACCAAGACTAAAGGAGGTCTAAACTAGGACTAAACCAAGTCTGAACCAAGACTAAAGCAGGTCTAAACTAGGACTAAACCAGGTCTGGACCAAGACTAAACCAGGTCTAAACTAGGACTAAACCAGGTCTGAACCAAGACTAAACCAGGTCTAAACTAGGACTTAACCAGGTCTGGACCAAGACTAAACCAGGTCTAAACTAGGACTAAACCAAGTCTGAACCAAGACTAAAGCAGGTCTAAACTAGGACTAAACCAGGTCTGAACCAAGACTAAAGGAGGTCTAAACTAGGACTAAACCAAGTCTGAACCAAGACTAAAGCAGGTCTAAACTAGGACTAAACCAGGTCTGGACCAAGACTAAACCAGGTCTAAACTAGGACTAAACCAGGTCTGAACCAAGACTAAACCAGGTCTAAACTAGGACTTAACCAGGTCTGGACCAAGACTAAACCAGGTCTAAACTAGGACTAAACCAAGTCTGAACCAAGACTAAAGCAGGTCTAAACTAGGACTAAACCAGGTCTGAACCAAGACTAAAGGAGGTCTAAACTAGGACTAAACCAAGTCTGAACCAAGACTAAAGCAGGTCTAAACTAGGACTGAACCAGGTCTGGACCAAGACTAAACCAGGTCTAAACTAGGACTGAACCAGGTCTGGACCAAGACTAAAGCAGGTCTAAACTAGGACTAAATCAGGTCTGAACCAAGACTAAACCAGGTCTAAACTAGGACTAAATCAGGTCTGAACCAAGACTAAACCAGGTCTAAACTAGGACTAAACCAGGTCTGAACCAAGACTAAACCAGGTCTAAACTAGGACTAAATCAGGTCTGAACCAAGACTAAACCAGGGAAGAACCAGGACTAAAGCAGGTTAAAAATGAGACTAAACCAGGTCTAAACCAGGACCCAAGAACAATGTAAAGACTTGTGGAGAGCATGTCAAGACACATGAAAGCTGTGATCAAAAATAAGGGTTATTGCACCAAATATTGATTTGTGAACTCTTCTTAAGTGTAAAGTGTATAGGTCATTCCAGAATTGGAGGATATTTTACGTCCCACCCATCAAATATTAAATAATCCACATAAAAAATACTAAAACATACAGTTTCTGAGTGAATTTACTTGTCCTGAGACCAAATCTAAAAGAAACTAAGAGAAAATAATGCTTGAAAATAGTTTTTAAAATACCAAATAAGTCTGGAGTACTGTACCCCCAAAATGCCATTCTAATGAACAAACTGAATCTCAAATAAAACACTTACAATTAAATTAAAATTTCTTTCTCTTTTTTTTGTATTATTTGTTTCATCACCATCTCTTGTAACTGTGGAACATTTGTTTTAATAGACATAATATTTGAAATAATTATTATTATTCATGGAACATGTGTCGCACAACATGAACGCAACCCTGTTACCAGAACATTTTTAGCCTGGTAGAAGAAGAAGAAAACAGAACCACATGATCCCCTGGACTTGACATCATCAAACAGTTTTCCAAAAGAATGGGCAGAGCAAAGGTTTATCTTCTCTTCTATTTTTCATATTTTTATAACATCGTTAGTCTTGATTGAATGTCTCACTCTGCCTCATGCAACCCTGTTATGCAAATGATCAGAATAAGACAATTATAATTATTATTTTTTTCCTTTACGTATTTGCATAAATAAGTTTTTCCTCTTGATTAGCAGTAACAGCTAAATAATAAAATAAAGTGAACATTAGTGCGGATTTACAACCCTGTTACCTGCAACCCTGTTACTGTGATTAGAGCAAATAAATAAATAAATCAAATAAATCATGTAATAAAAATTGTACCATTGATCCGTAAGCTCAGCTAATCAAGCATTTGATAGTTTATTACCTATTATTGATGAATATGTAGCAGAAAATCAGAAAAGTGAAGGTTTATTTTTCAAGAATTTTTAAAGATCCCATGACATGGTACTTGTTGATGCTTTTATATGGCTCCTTAATGGTTCCCTAATACTGTAAATGAATCCTTCTTCAAAATCAACACTCAGTGCATGAGAAACAGAGATAAGATGAGAAAGAGTAATTTTTGTCACTCTGAACACTATAATGGGTGTTGTTGCTTGAATGCAAATGAGTAGAAAAAAGATGGCCAATAGTAGAGGGTGGGGGCATGGCCAAACACTCCGCTCTCTGCTCTGAGCGCTCTCTGATCCATTTCCTTGTTTTTGCACGGGGGGAGAGATTTGAAGCGTTCCATTGAAAAAAAAAAAACATTTCCACAGAAAATAAAATTAAACCACTGCTGTTCAAAGGTCCAGAGGCTCAGATAAAGGACTTCCGAGCCTAGAAACACTCGGACGTGCCTCCAGGCAAATAAAAAAAACGTATTTCGCATTGCCTAGCGCATTCGCAGTCCAAACTCTCTGGGCGTGATTTACAGAGACGCTGAGTACAGACAGACGGGGGTGGAACTGCATTTGCAATTCTTTTTTCGATCTGACGTCAATAAGGTGCCTTGTTCAAAATCGCCCGTTTGAGCTCCATGGGGGGGGGGGGGGGCTAAACAGGGTAGGGGGGCTCACATTAACGTTCAAAAACCTCAGAAAGTGAAAATTTCATGCCATGGGACCTTTAAAGCCCAAATGTGCATTGTCCTAATTCAAATAAATAAATAAATACAAATAATAATACAAATAAGTAAAACACACAATGTGGAGCGTAATAAAGCTCAAGTGGTGTCATTTAAGCAGCAGTGTCATTGGAGGAGGCAAGGAGAGAGTTCAGCATCCTGACAGCTTGGTGGATGAAGCTGTCTTTCAGTCTGTTGGTCTCGGCCCGGAGGCTCCTCAGTCTCCTTCCTGACGGCAGCAGACTGAAGAGGCAGTCTTCAAAACCTGCCTTGGCAAACGCACTTTTAAAACTGGCTTTACCCACAAAGCCATGGATTCTAACTTTGTAGCTCACCTTGATAGCGTTGAGCGGTCTTGCCCAAGGATACAGCGGCAGTCCTGTTGTGTGGGCTTGATCCACCAGCGTTCAACTTCTAATTCTAAATCTGAAACCTCGTAAACGGTCTCTTCTGGTCACAGTTTCTCGCAATTATACAGTTGCAGCTGGCCTCCACGTTTTTTATACTAACCTATTTGTACCGTTTTGAAATCCGTGGAGAGAAATAACACCGGCGCTATAAGAGATACGAGGCGAGTCCCTGTCCACGTTTGAACCTGAACTTTTGTGGTTACCATGGGAGCAACTCACACACACACACGAGCGAAATGTTTGAACGCAGCAGAGGCACCAAAGCAAACGTGTATCTCCTCTCTCCGAGTCGCGTTCAATATTCATCAGACCGGCGCAGTCGTCCCTCCGCGCCTTTGTCTTAGACCGGGGCCCTCTCGGCGCCGTTACCCCCCTTTTGTGTGTCCGTGCGTGGGGACATCAGACGGGCTTTGAAGGGTCGCGTGGAGGAGCGGGTGGCTGTCATGTCTCTGTGTTAGAAAGAAGAAGAACTGTATTATATAGGTAAAATGCAAACCGTAAATATACAAAACACAGACTGTATATATAAACGGACAAAGCTAACCCGCTAGTCGTCGTGTTCCAAATAGGAAGTGAGCATGGAGCCGCTTCTGGCTCCATCAACTGTGTTTCAAATTGACTTTTCACGAAGTATGTTTACATGTGCATCAGTATAGCGGTTATGAGCTTTACCCCAGTTATTATTATAAAAAAGTGCAATAACAGAAATAACAAACAGAAATAACAACAAAAAACAAACAAAAACAAAGCATTTGCCCAAAGAGGAGTGGGAAGAAGAAAACTTACTTAATCCCACCGCCTCTTCAAATTTAGCATAATGAGCTTTCTTTTTTTTTTTTTAGACATTTTACATTAGACTGTACCGGACCGTTGTGGTGAAGAGGGAGCTGAACCAAAAGGCAAAGCTCTCAATTTACCGTTGATCTACATTCCTCCCCTCACCTATGCTCATGAGCTCTGGGTAATGACCGAAAGGACGAGATCGCGGATACAAGCGGCTGAAATGAGTTTCCTCCGCAGAGTGGCTGGGCGCTCCCTTAGAGATAGGGCGAGGAGCTCAGTCACACAGGAGGAGCTTGGAGTAGAGCTGCTGCTCCTCCACGTGGAGAGGAGCAGCTGAGGTGGCTCAGGCGTCTGTTCCGGACGCCTCCTGGACGCCTCCCTCGGGAGGTGTTCCGGGCATGTTCCACCGGGAGGAGGCCCCGGGAAAGACCCAGGACACTCTGGAGGGACTGTGTCTCCCGGCTGGCCTGGGAACGCCTTGGGGTGAAGGAAGTCTGGGCGTCCCTGCTGAGACTGTGGCCCCCGCGACCCGGCCCCGGATAAGAGGAAGAAACTGGATGGATGGATGGACATCATGTATCTGTCTGAATGGCCCTGCGCTCTAATGCACTTTAATGATATGATGATGATGATGTCAAATGTTTACAAATGTTTACAATGGGGTTATTGAGGGGTTATTGAGGGGTATTTATTTCACTGGGTTTGCACTTTATTATTTCGCACTTTACAACTAAGTATGTGGATGCTCCAAACACACTTTCGTTGTTCTTTCTTGTGCAATGACAATAAATACTTGAAATCTTGAAATCTTTAAACCAGAGGTCTTCAACAGGGGGGTCGCGACCCCTAGGGGGGTCGCGGAGGTACTGCAGGGGGGTCGCGAAATCTTTTGATTTCACTTTAAAATAATATAATTTTATATTTTATAGTGTAAAATACAGTATTAACCTGTGTATTATTTCCTTGTATTGGATGTACCATAACAGAGTAGCAATGTTTATACATGACACTAAGCTCAATTTAATATAAAACACAATTCTATGCCGTATATATAGTAGGGGGTCCCTGGCCCAGTTCGCCATCTGTTTGGGGGTCCCTGGGCTGAAAAACGTTGAAGACCACTGCTTTAAACTATTTACGAAAGGAAACCAACAATGGCGACAGACAGATAAAAGTAACGTGATGGACAGAACAAACCAACACTGGTGCGGAAACAACAAACATAAAGCCGCTCTACAGAAGCAGTTTGTTCCAATATTAAGAGCCACTCTCTATAAAATGTAACCAGACGTTTATAGAATACAGTAATCCCTGGTTTATCGCGGGGGTTAGGTTCCAGAAATAACCCGCAATAAGAGAAATCCGCGAAGTAGGACAACTTTATATTTTACAATTATTCTACATGTTTTAAGGCTGTAAATGCCTCACCACACACATTATACGCTTTTCTCAGACTGGAATTAACCTTTTCTCACATTTGTTCTCGTTTAAACACTCAAACTTTCATAGATTTTCAACAAAATGTATTAATAGTGAAGCGTGGGGGGAGACACGGCTCCGGAAGCCCCGCCGGACATGCGAGGAGGACGCGCACCAACCCCTTGGAGAAGCTCAACATGTGCACCCCTCATCGTGGACAAATCAGTGACAGAGAAACGTGACCGGCGCGACGCCGCACGTACACCGGGGCTGCGAGCACGAGATAGAAGAAGAAGAAGAAGAAGAAGAAGAAGAAGAAGAAGAAGAAGAAGAAGAAGAAGAAGAAAAAGACATGCTTTATTCATCCCCGTAGGTAAATTATTTCTCTGCATTTGACCCATCCTTCAGGAGCAGTGGGCAGCTCGTCTTTCAGGCGCCCGGGGACCATCTCCATGATCTTGTTGCTCGGCTTTGGTCAGAACGTCAGCTGGAGGATTTTACCTGGAGCATGTTTTGGGTTGATGGGGGAAAACCGGAGTGCCCGGAGGAAACCCAGCCAGACACGGAGAGAACATGCAAACTCCACACAGAAAGGCCCGGGCGACCCGGAGATCAAACCCGGAACCTTCTTGCTGTGAGGCATAAGCGCTAGCCACTCAGCCACCGTGCCGCCGCGCCCAGACCGCGTGCTCTCAGCCCGAGCCACAAAACAGCTGCACGAAACCAGCAAAGAGCGGTTTAATCCTGGTTTAGACCTGGTCTAGTCCCGGTTTAGTCCAGGGCCAGTCCAGGTTTAGACCTGGTCTAGACCTGGTTTAGTTCTGGTCTAGACCTGGTTTAGTCCACGTTTAGTCCTGGTCTAGTCTCTTAGCCAATCAGGACGTAGAACACAATGTTACACTATAAAAAAATTTGAAAAAACAAAACAAAACAAAATCCGCGAAACAGCGAGGGCGCGAACAGTGAACCGCGATAGAGCGAGGGATCACTGTAACTTGTGTTGTCAGTAGTTTATAGACTCAAACAAAAATGTTCCTTTTGCCTAAACACAGACCTATAAGTAGTAAAATCAGAAAAACTGATCATTTTACAGTGATCTCTTCTTTTTTTCCAGAACTGTATGATTGTATGTGTCACCCCTGCTGCAATATCTGAGCAGGACTTGCAATAAACTGGTAACTAATGCGTAGTACCAGCTTGTATAGGACTTTTTTTCGCACACACTTTATTTTTTTCTATACTGTGTTGTAAATATCGTACTTAAATATCTGCACTGAAGTGAGATCCTTTAATCTCATTTTGAGTATGATGTAAATTGTACATGTGAACAGTGACAATAAAAGGCATTCTATTGTATTCATTATTTATTTCCGTTAATAGTGTAAATTCCTGTTCGTAACGTGGACCTGGCTCCAAATTTGCTCCCATTACTGTGAGCCTCAATGAGCTTCATTTGACTGGAGTCTATTATGTATCATCACACTCAGTCCACTTCTTCATACTTCTTCATACTGTCCATGAACATGACTTACATTGGGGATTACTGTAATGGTATGATGGAATAACACGGTGAAACAGCAGTTAGTCCTTTTGCCCCACAGCCAGAGGGTCCTCGGTTCTATTTCCGAGTATAGTTGTCCTTACGTCTAAAAACAAGTCAAATCGAGTCCTCTATTGGTCCAGTTCTGTATGGCTCAGTGGGTAGTTAGAGCATTCACCAACCCACGAGCTGGAGGATTGATCAGCCTGGACCAGTGCATATTGTCGTTGTGTCCTTAGGCAAGACATATTGATTAGTGGTGGATTGATTGGGATCAGGATTACTGAAATTTCCCTCATAACAACACAATTTGGTATTATTTTATGATTAACTCGTGATATAATTTGGTTTTGATAAATATATTTCTCGTCTTGATATTGAAACGGTCACGTTCAAGGTGCTTTACCTGATTTTTGTCCAAAAAAATGTGAAAAACAAAAGTAGTTCATTTAAATGTTTTACCTTATGCATTCAGAGCATCCCAAATATTCACCATGATGAGTTTATAAGCACTTTTCTTAATTTACAGAGACCAAAGTGGAGTTTTGCTGTGACGCTAATGCTAACAACAACAACTAGCATGACAAAGCACACTTCCTGATTAGCAGACAATAAAACTCTTTCTAATTACACAGCATAGACTTATTTTGACCTCAAGAGCTGCTTATGGCTGAGTGTCCGATCACATCACATCTACAGGTCAGTAATATTTAATACAGACGGGGACAGAGAAAATCAAGATTATTACAGCACAAATCTACATTTTTTATCACTAATAATAATAATAATAATAATAATAATAATAATAATAATAATTAGTGCTGTCAGGAGATTAAAAAAATAATCTCATTAATTACAGGATTTGTAATGAATTAATCTTATCACATTTTAAGAGTGTGCGAGAGAGAGAGATTGTGAGTGATCGAACGAACAAACCCACTTTGTGATTCAGTTCGTCAGTTTTTCTGCGGTCGCTTTGATCATTCGTTTCCCAAATTCTGTGAGTGTGGTTTGTTGGTTTGTTGGTTTGTTGGTTTGTTGGTTTGGTGGTTTGGTAGTTTGTTGGTTTGTTGGTTTGTTGGGTTGTTGGGTTGTTGGGTTGTTGGGTTGTTGGGTTGTTGGTTTGGTGGTTTGTTGGTTGGTTGGTTGGTTGGTTGGTTGGTTGGTTTGGTGGTTTGGTGGTTTGGTGGTTTGCTGGTTGGGTGGTTGGGTGGTTGGTTCGGTGGTTTGTTGGTTGGTTGGTTTGGTGGTTTGGTGGTTTGCTGGTTGGTTTGTTGGTTTGTTGGTTTGGTGGTTTGTTAGTTTGTTGGTTTGGTGGTTTGGTGGTTTGTTGGTTTGTTGGTTTGTTGGGTTTGGTGGTTTTGGTGGTTGTTGGTGGTTGTTGGTGGTTTTGGTGGTTTGGTGGTTTGGTGGTTTGGTGGTTGATTGGTTGGTTGGTTTGGTCATTTGGTGGTTGGGTGGTTTGCTGGTTGGGTGGTTGGGTGGTTGGTTCGGTGGTTTGTTGGTTTGGTGGTTTGGTGGTTTGCTGGTTGGTTTGTTGGTTTGTTGGTTGGTTGGTTGTTTGGGTGGTTTGGTGGTTTGTTGGTTTGGTGGTTTGGTGGTTTGCTGGTTGGGTGGTTGGGTGGTTAGTTGGTTTGGTGGTTTGTTGGTTGGTTGGTTTGGTGGTTTATCGGTTTGTCGGTTTGTCGGTTTGTCGGTTTGTTGGTTTGGTGAAGTGCGCTCACGCTCGCTCTATCACCGGTAACGATGGAACTTGTCCGGACGTGTTTATCGTTCAAATGATCCGTCAGGCTGGAGCAGCTTCGGTGATCGGAAAATTCTTTTTGACAAAAGCTCCAAATCACGGCGTTCTTGTTGATCGTCCCGTCTTCATTCTTTTTATAAATAAACTTGCCGTTCAAAGGCCCTGGCAGCGATTTGCTTTCCCCTCTAGAGGGCAGAGGGGGTATTTTGTTGGGTACTCTGTGGGTATAGAGGGCAGAGGGGGTATTTTGTTTGGTGTTCTGTGGGTATAGAGGGCAGAGGGGGTATTTTGTTGGGTACTCTGTGGGTATAGAGGGCAGAACGGGCAGGGGTAGTCGACAGTCTGTAAACTCAGTGTGGGAGGAGGAGGGTACTTTGTTGGGTGCTCTGTGGGTATAGAGGGCAGAGGGGGCAGTAGAGAGGGAGCAGACAGCGTGTAGACTCGGTGTGGGAGGTGTGAATTTGTATCAGATGGTTGGTTGCGTCTGACAGCTCGCCCTGAGCCTCTGCCCGCTCCTGCAGAGAACATGGCACCGCACGGCTGGTACTTTATGCACTCAGGAAACGTGTCACTATCAGAACAAACGGATGCGGTGTGTGGGATTTATATCAAAATACCACCACAATGTCACTACTGAGCACAATATTAACAATAACGGCTCATACAGAACTGTTCTCGACATTCAAAATGATCTTCTACTTTGTATTTTTCAGGCACACATCATATCATAAGGTGCATAGACTGCCTAGATTGAACAAATTGGCTTTTATTGCAATAAAATCTGTAAAAATCAACTAAAAACGTGACAAAATGACCATAAAAATGACCAAATACTTTCATTTTTCCTCTCTTCCCCCTCTGTCTCCATCTTTCTCCATATTTTCCTCTTCTTTTTCCTCTTTCTATTCCTTATTCTTGTCTCTCTCTCCTCAGACACCCCTTTCTCTCCCTCCACCCTCTCCTCCTTTCCCTTTCTTCTCTCTCTCTCTCTCCTCTCTCTCTGTTTCCTCTTTCTCTCTCTCTCCCCCTTCCCTCTTTGTCTCCTGTACCTCCTCCTCCTCCTCCTATCTTCCTCTTTCCTCCGTCTTCTCTCCTCCTTCTCCTCAAATACTTTAGTTCTTCCTCTCTTCTCCTCTGTCTCCATCTTTCTCCCTGTTTTCCTCTCTTTCTCTCTCTCTCTCTCTCCTGTACCCCCTCTCCTCCTCCTCCTCCTATCTTCCTCTCTCCCCTCGCTCCTCCCTCTTCTCTCCTCAAATACTTTAGTTCTTCCTCTCTTCCCCCTCTGTCTCCATCTTTCTCCCTATTTTCCTCTCCTTTTCCCTCTTTCCGTTCCTTACACCTGTCTCTCTCTCCCCTCTGACACCCCTTTCTCTTCCTCGCACACCTCCTCAACAGTTTCCTCTCGTTCTCTCCCTCCATCCTCTCCTTTCTCCTCCTTTCCCTTTCTTCTCACTCTCTCTCTCCCCTCTACTTCTTCTCTCTTTGTCCCCTCTCTCCTCCTCTCCCACTAACTCCTATCTCTCTCTCCTGTACCTCCTCCTCCTTCTCCTATCTCCCTCTCTCCTCCTTCTCCTCAAATACTTTAGTTCTTCCTCTCTTCCCCTTCTGTCGCCATCTTTCTCCCTGTTTTCCTCTCCTTTTCCCTCTTTCCGTTCCTTACTCCTGTCTCTCTCTCTCTCCCCTCTGACACCCCTTTCCTCTTCCTCGCACACCTCCTCAACAGTTTTCCCTCGTTCTCTCCCTCCATCCTCTCCTCTCTCCTCCTTTCCCTTTCTTCTCCCTTTCTCTCCCCTCTACCTCTGTCCCCTATCTCCTCCTCTCCCTCTCCCTCTTTGTCTCCTCTACCTCCTCCTCCTATCTTCCTCTCTCCCTCCCTCTTCCTTCTCCTCAAATACTTTAGTTCTTCCTCTCTTCCCCTTCTGTCGCCATCTTTCTCCCTGTTTTCCTCTCCTTTTTCTTCTTTCTATTCCTTACTCCTGTCTCTCTCTCTGCCCTCTGACCGCTTTCTCTTTCTCACACACCTCAACCCTTTCCTCTCGTTCTCTCCCTCCATCCTCTCCTTTCTCCTCCTTTCCCTTTCTACTCCCTCTCCTCTTCCTCTGTCTCCTCCCTCTCCTCTCCATCCCTCTTTGTCTCCTGTACCTCCTCTACCTCCTCCCCCTATCTTCCTTTCTCCTCCCTCTTCTCTCCTCAAATACTTTAGTTCTTCCTCTCTTGCCTCTCCTTTTTCTTCTTTCTATTCCTTCCTCCTGTCTCTCTCTCTCTGCCCTCTGACACCGCTTTCTCTTTCTCACACACCTCAACCGTTTCCTCTCGTTCTCTCCCTCCATCCTCTCCTTTCTCCTCCTTTCCCTTTCTACTCCCTCTCCTCTACCTCTGTCTCCTCTACCTCCTCCTCCTCCTATCTTCCTCTCCTCCCTCTGCGGTCTTCCTCTCCCCCTTCTCTCGTCTCTCCTGTACCTTCTCCTTCTTCTCCTATCTCCCTCTCTCCTCCCTCTTCTCTCCTCCTTCTCCTCAAATACTTTAGTTCTTCCTCTCTTCTCCTTCTGTCGCCATCTTTCTCCCTGTTTTCCTCTCCTTTTCCCTCTTTCTGTTCCTTACTCCTCTCTCTCCTCGGACACCCCTTTCCTCTTCCTCACACAACTCCTCCATCCTCTCCTCTCTCCTCCTTTCCCTCTCTTCTCCCTCTCCTCTACCTCTGTCTCCTATCTCTCCTCCCTTTCCCTCTTTGTCTCCTCTACCTCCTCCTCCTCCTATCTTCCTCTCCTCCCTCTGCGGTCTTCCTCTCCCCCTTCTCTCGTCTCTCCTCCCTCCTTCTCTGTGGTAATCCTCTAATCTGGTCTCTTCACACATGGCCTCTGTCTGTGGGAGCTTCCTGTGCAGGTGCACCACTGAGCGCGCTCGGTCGGCCGCTGCTCCCGGTGACACTGGCAGAGGAAACACAGCAGACCGGCTCGAGGAGGCGCCGCGGCGACCGCCTCTGACCATCGCTCACAAATACAAACATTTACCATTAACAATAAACCAATCACAAACGTTCAAGTATCATTCTGTAGGAGACAAGTACGGAAGTCCACAGAGGACATATTCATAAGCAATGTTTTTTCCTCCTTGTTATCCCGAGATAACCAGATAATTTATTCGAGATCTCGAGAAAATAAAACAATTATTCTGTGAACTCGAGAAAACAACTGAAAAGTCCCCCTCCACGTTGTGACCGGCTGACTTCAGGGATATTTCTCATTCTGAATAGACGCGTTTTTGGTCATTAGAATGTCTGGAATAATAATCGATCAGCTGATAAGGCAATATAAGAAAGAAAGAAGGAAGGAAGAAGGAAGGAAGGAAGGAAGGAAAGAAAGAAGGACAGAAGGAAAGAAGGAAGGAGGGAAAGAAGGAAGGAAGGAAGGAAAGATGGAAGGAAAGAAGGTAGGAAAGAAGGAAGGAAGGAAATAAAGAAGTATGGAAGGAAAGAAGGAAGGAAGGAAAGTAGGAAGGAAGGAAAGAAGGATGGAAGGAAAGTAGGAAGGAAGGAAAGAAGGATGGAAGGAAGGAAAGAAGGAAGGAAGTTAGAAAAGAAGGAAAGAAGAAAGAAGGAAAGAAGGAAGGAAGGAAAGAAAGAAAGAAAGAAAGAAGGAAGGAAGGAAAGAAAGAAGGAAGGAAGGAAGCAAGGAAGGAAGGAAAGAAGGATGGAAGGAAGGAAGGAAAGAAGTATGGAAGGAAAGAAGGAAAGAAGGAAGGAAAGTATAAAGGAAGGAAAGAAGTTAGTAAAGAAGGAAAGAAGAAAGAAGGAAAGAAAGAAAGGAAGAAAGAAGGAAGGAAAGAAGGAAGGAAGGAAGTTAGTAAAGAAGGAAAGAAGAAAAAAGGAAAGAAAGATGGAAGGAAGGAAGGAAAGAAGGACGGAAAGAAAGAAGGAATGAAGGAAGCAAGGAAAGAAGGAAGGAAGGACAGGCAGGAAGGAAGGAGGGCAGAGGAAACACAGCAGACCGGCTCGAGGAGGCGCCGCGGCGACCGGCTCTGACCATCGCTCACAAATACAAACATTTACCATTCACAATAAACCAATCACAAACGTTCAAGTATCATTCTGTAGGAGACAAGTACGGAAGTCGACAGAGGACATATTCATAAGCAATATTTTGTCCTCCTTGTGATCCCGAGATAACGAGATCTCGAGAAAATAAAACAATTATTCTGTGATCTCGAGAAAACAACTGAAAAGTCCCCCTCCACGTGTCAGGCTGACTTCAGGAATATTTCTCATTCTAAACAGACGCGTTTTTGGTCATTAGAATGTCTGGAATAATAATCGATCAGCTGATAAGGCAATATATTGATCAGGGGTTGACACAGGGGGAGATTGCATTACGTCTTTTAATTCTGTAAAACTGTAGAAAGAAAGAAAGAAAGAAAGAAGGAAAGAAGAAGGAAGGAAAGAAAGAATGATGGAAGGAAAGAAGGAAGGAAGGAAAGAAGGAAGGAAGGAAAGATGGAAGGAAGGAAAGAATGACAGAAGGAAAGAAGGAAGGAAGGAAAGAAGGAAGGAAGGAAAGTAGGAAGGAAGGAAAGAAAGAAAGATGGAAGGAAAGAAGGAAGGAAAGTAGGAAGGAAGGAAAGAAGGAAGGAAGGAAAGAAGGAAGGAAGGAAGGAAGGAAGGAAAGAAGGAAGGACGGAAGGAAGGAAAGAAGGAAGGAAGGAAAGAAAGATGGAAGGAAGGAAGCAAGGAAGGAAGGAAAGAAGGAAGGAAAGAAAGAAAGAAATACGGAAGGAAAGAAGGAAGGAAGGAAGGAAGGAAAGAAGTATGGAAGGAAGGATGCAAGGAAGGAAGGAAAGAAAGAAGTATGGAAGGAAGGAAGGAAAGAAAGAAAGAAAGAAGTATGGAAGGAAAGTAGGAAGGAAGTCAGTAAAGAAGGAAAGAAAGAAAGAAGGAAAGAAGGAAGGAAGGAAGGAAAGAAGGACGGAAAGAAAGAAGGGAGGAAGGAATGAAGGGAGGAAGGAAGGAAAGAAGGAAGGAAGGAAAGAAAGAAGTACATAAGGAAAGAAAGAAGGATAATTTCCAGATTAGTCTGCGGCACCTCCGCAGAAAACTGGCCCAGCTTTGTCTTTACCGACAGAGATACAGAGTTTTCTCGAGATCTCAAGTTAATTTTCTCGTTATTAAGGTGGAAAATAATCATTACGAACATGGCCTCTGTCGGCTTCCGTAGACAAGAGAAAGTGATTCTAGTTTTTAACACACGTGCAGTGTTCTTATGCATCATATTGTGCATTCTAATTCTCACATCTCTCTTCAAACAGATCACACACCTTCATTCGGACCGTCCGTGGAGCCTGCATACATGACAACACACGAGTACGTATTCTTGTACTGAAGATCATTCATCATCATCTCTACATGTATTACAGCCATTCCATTACAGCGTCTGTGGAATTCCAACACAAACACAAAGCTGAGCTACTTCAGTTCTTGCAACAAGAACAATGTGAGAGACTGGGACTAAACCAGGTCTGAACCAAGACTAAAGCAGGTCTGAACCAAGACTAAACCAGGTATAAACTAGGATTAAACCAAGTCTGAACCAAGACTAAAGCAAGTCTAAACTAGGATTAAATCAGGCCTAAACTTGGACTGAACCAGGACTAAACCAGGACTAACTAGGACTAAACCCGGTCTGAACCAAGACTAAACCAGGTCTAAACTAGGACCCAAGAACAATGTGAAAGACTTGTGGAGAGCATGTCAAGACGCATGAAACCTGTGATTAAAAATAAGGGTTATTGCACCAAATATTGATTTGTGAACTCTTCTTAAGTGTAAACATTAGTATTATGTTGTTTTAAAATGAATTTGATCTTATTTCTTTGCATTGTTTGAGCTCTGAAAACATCGATCTTTTTTGTTATTTTCACTTTCATTTGTCATTTTCTGCAAATAAATGCTCTAAACGATAATATTTTTATTTGGAATTTGGGGGAAATGTTGTCAGTAGTTTCTAGACTCAAACAAAAATGTTCCTTTTGTCCAAACACAAACCTATAAGTAGTTAAATCAGAAAAATTGATCATTCTGTAGTGGTCTCTCTCAGAGCTGTAAGTCCAGAGTCTAATCTCAACACTTGTTATTGTTTGTTATGATGCAAATTGCCTGTGATTTTTGCAATTTTGCCAATAAAGTTCTAAAACAAATAATAATAATAATTCATTTGTGCCGAAACTCAAAACTCAGCAATTAAAATTCAGAATGAAAAATAATCTTTTTTCAGAGTTAAGTGACAAATTCAGGCCATTTAAAATTCAAAGTCTGATTAAACAAACCATCTTCCATATAATAATAAAGTCAAAGCTGCTGGATTGTTGTCACAGCATTAATCTTTAAAAAAAACAGCATTTCTGTATTGAGGGCGCTCACTGCCAGCTCAACCCTTGTTATCTTAGCCTGTGTCATCAGAGGTATAATACTCCCTACAACAGACTGCATCAGACTGGAATGGACAATATTTTCACAGTCTTCTGAGTGCTCACGTCTCTGGTGCTGGTGTAAATAAACATCTCCTGTGTGAGGACTTGTGGGATTTCATTATTAGATACATGTATATTTACATATGTATACTGTAATCTCTCTGTGTACAAGTATACTGTATGACTTTTTATCTAGTTTTCCTGTATGTTTTTCAACCTAGTGTTGTGTAAGTAGCGTAAGCGTAACTCAGTACGTTTACATAGGCTATGTTGGCTACATCACCTGCTCCCATCCATCAATTATTGGCTAACTTCAACTATTGGCTATCTTCAACTATTGGCTAACTTCATCTATTGGCTAACTTCAACTATTGCTGTCTTCAACTATTGGCTAACTTCAACTATTGGCTAACTTCAACTATTGGCTATCTTCAACTATTGCTAACTTCAACTATTGGCTATCTTCAACTATTGGCTATCTTCAACTATTGGCTATCTTCAACTATTTGCTAACTTCATCTATTGGCTAACTTCAACTATTGCTATCTTCAACTATTGGCTAACTTCAACTATTGGCTAACTTCAACTATTGGCTAACTTCAACTATTGGCTAACTTCAACTATTGGCTATCTTCAACTATTGGCTATCTTCAACTATTGGCTAACTTCAACTATTGGCTATCTTCAACTATTGGCTAACTTCAACTATTGCTATCTTCAACTATTGGCTAACTTCAACTATTGGCTAACTTCAACAATTGGCTATCTTCAACTATTGGCTAACTTCAACTATTGGCTAACTTCAACTATTGGCTAACTCATCTATTATTGGTTAACTTCTGGGAGCTACTCTACAGATCCCCTTACAAGGATGGGAACTATGGGCAGTAAATTTGGACACTGCATAGCTTAGCATGGCTACCACTATATAGGTGGCCACAGTGGTCAGTCCTCTGTGTGGGCCGAGGGGACGATATTCATGTGATGGGGACTCGATGAGATAACTGAAGATGTCGTTTGATTACGTTTGTATCTTCTGCCAAATTCAACATTAAATGCTAATAGCCTCTTGAGTCTATGCCCTTTTTCCGATCCCTTTCTGAAAGCTCACAAACTCCAGCATCATTTCACTTCTCTTCAGCGCTCAGGCGGCTAGTTTAAATACCTGGGACTGACTTTGGACCCGACATTGACGTTTAAGAAACACATTAAGCGCCTCACAAAAACTGTTAATTTTAACTTAGTGACTTTTAGACAAGCAAGATTCTATATGCAGCATGAATGTTTTTACACTCCATGACTCTGTCTCATATAGAGATCTGCAGAACCACATGGGCACAATACTCAAACCAGTTGAATCACTTTTTAGACTTAGACAAACTTCATTGATCCACAAGGGAAATTGTTTTGGGTACGGTAGCTCTCTCGTCAAATATAATATATAACATTTCGTTTCTTTATTTATAAGGACATTGTACAGTTACATTAAGCACAAAGGCAGAGATGCTTGTACCAGATTGTAGCTTTACAGCTAATTTCCATCTGTAGTCCTGAGGGGGAGGGGTCAGAGTGCCATATTTACAGTGCATTAAAACTTGCAACCCATGTAACATCATTCATACAATTTCCTCAATCTTCACATACTCACAGCCATTACATCGGTTATCAAGTACTCCATACATCCCAATAAACATACACAGTTCATTCTTACAGTTAAAAGTGCGTACATGTCTGGTTTTCTAAAAAACATGCTTTCACCTCTCGGTTAAAAGCAGAGAGGTTATTTAAGCTCAATAACAGAGGGTAAAAGAAAAAAAAGAACATGGAATAGCAACCAAAGAGCAACAGACCTGTGTCAGATGAGACACAATTATATACATAAAATCATGATAATAAAATATATATGTACAATCAGATTTAAATAGAAAAATAGAAAAAAGCTTTAAAAATATTGGACAAGAAACCATTCTCAGTTCACCACTGCACTGTTTTAGACAAGTACAACCTGCGTCATTTTAATAATTTTGTTCATTTCAAATATGGATGCTTTATATATAAAGTTTTGCTCCTCCTCCATTACAGGATTTTATTAAAGACAATAAAATCTGACTGTCAGTGGGATGGGAACTAGTGCCACTGAGGAACTGTGAGGTCCACACAGACGCTCCACATTGGGACAAAGTGTCTCAGTCAAAGGCTCTAAGGTCGTTTTCACACCTTGTTTGGTTCGTTTAAAACAAACTAGAGTTTGTTTGTTCCTTTGATTCGGACCTTTTGTTCTGGTGTGAATAAAAAACAAAAATCTCGATCCGGAGCAAACAAGCGACCCGAGACCACCTAAAAAGCTCAGTCTCGGCACGGTTCTATTCGAACTCTGGTGCGGTTCGTTTGAGGTGAGAATGCAGACCGGACTCGATCCGACACAAGTTGGCTTTTTGTACTTAATGAGCTCCCGTCGTATGTCGAGCATTATGGGAAACTGAGGCTTACGAAACGAAACTAAACGAAACAAAACGAAACTTACGAGGCTTACTTACGTTTTGCGTGAAGAGCAAGAGTCAGAAGTTGATGCACACATGAGCGCTGTCCTCCGTAGTCGTCTTGTCCTGTGTCTTCGTCATTTGTAAATTGATTGTAAAATAGTGTAAACCTCATGATGCTGCTCAAACATTTGTGCGAACTGTAAAAACTGAGCAAACCATATCGCTAAGGCTAGATTGAAAACAGCAACGTAACACCATGATTCTCCTTCACGTGTTTGGACATGGCTCATTTCTGTCCACTGGCTGAGCGACCTCAGCACACGTGGTTTTGTTTATAGATGTTAGTTCGCTTGGGGAAAAAACTGCAGTGTGAAAGCGAACCGCACCAAAATAAAAAAAATAAAAAAACATTTGGTCTCGGACTTTCCTGGTGTGAAAACGACGTAAATTCTGGAACTCTCTCCCATCATCAATAAGGTAGTTTTCACACCAGGAAAGTCTGATAGTTCACTTGCTTTGGTCCGGACCAATTTTTTTTTTATTTTTTTTTTATTTTGGTGTGGTTCACTTTCACACTGCACTTTTTTCACAAGTGAACCAACATCTATAAACAAAACCACGTGTGCTGAGGTCGCTCAGCCACTGGACAGAAATGAGCCGTGTCAAAACGCCGTGTCCAAACGCGGAAGGAGGAGAATCATGGTGTTACGTGCTGTTTTCAATGTCGTCATAGCGATATGGTTTGGACAGTTTTTACAGTTCGCACAAATGTTTGAGCAGCATCGTGAGGTTTACACTATTTTACAATCAATTTCCAAACAACGAAGACACAGGGCAAGACGACTACGGAGGACAGAGCTCATGTGCACATCAAGTTCTGACTCTTGCTCTTCACACAAAACGTAAGTATGCCTCGTTTAGTTTAGTTTCATTTCATCAGCCTCGGTTTCCCATAATGCTCGACATACGACGGGAGCTCGTTAAGTACAAAAAGCCAACTTGTGTCGGATCGAGTCCGGTCTGCATTCTCACCTCAAACGAACCGCACCAGGATTCGAATGGAACCGTGCTGAGACCGAGCTTTTTAGGTGGTCTCGGTCCGCTTGTTTGCTCCGGATCGAGATTTTTGTTTTTTATTCACACCAGAACAAAAGGTCCGAATCAAAGGAGCAAACGAACTCTGGTTCATTTTAAATGAACCAAACAAGGCAGGTGTGAAAACGACCTAAGAGAAACTCCAACACTGGACACTTTAAATCACACTTGAAACAGCGGCTAAAGGAAAACCAGACTTATGGACACTTTTAATGTTTAACTGCTGCTGTTGTCACTTGTTTTTGTTTTTATTGGTTTTGCTGTGGCGTCACCTGCCCAGGGACGACAGATGGAAATGTGCATTTTTGTAATAATCTGGAGTATTTACACTGCAACGTTGTAGATGTTCATTAATATGCACTGTCCCTATTAAATAAAAGAATATATAAATAAATACTACCCTTTAATCTACAACACAAATGATGAACAATCTCGCTTCTGCTTATCAATAAACGTATGTATTTATTGTAGTTTCTGTTCTGTAAAACCCACACTACATTTTGCCTTTCAAAACTTCCATCCAAGCCCTTAATCCGGCCAGTCTGAGGTCCGGCGGGGGGACGGCGAGTGACAGCGGGGGGACGGTGGACCTGCAGGGACAGCAGATGGACGCCGCAGCGAGCGAGGGACATGGCAGACATCGGAGTACCTCTCATGGGGTGAAGCGCGCCCGCCTGCCCCCTCTCTCCGCGGGACCCCGTCACAGTGGCAGGACCCGGGGCCAAAGTTGCCCCTCTCCCTAAACTCCTGCCCCTAAAGTCCCCCCCAAAAAATCACCCCGCAACCCACCCGCCCGTCCCGTTTTCCTGAGTCACGATCGGAGCAGAGTTGATAGCATCCCTCCCTTGTTGCTGGCATCTCTTAATCACTGTTAATTGCCTTGGCATTAGCATATGTTAATTAGTGATATTTACTTCAAATGAAAGGTATGAGTGGTCCCAGAGGGTTTCCTGTTCCCCTAATTAAAACCAATTAGCTACAATTAACACGTGTAAATGAGACGGCTCCGAGTCCAAAACAAACAGTGTACGCGGGCTGCCCCACTCCCCTCGCCAGCACGGCTCACATCTCTGCCGCTTTAGCTCCAACGCTAACCTGGCATTAGCATTAGCCTAGCTTTCAGTGGACGGGCAGCACTGGGGTTAGCCAATATGTGACCTAGAGGGCTTGATAATGGCGAGATGTCTGGTGTTATGCATGATGTGGTTTTTTAGGGGGTATTCACACCAGGAAAGTCCGATCGTTCACTTCCTTGCTAATTTTTTTTATTTATTTTGGTGCGTTTCGCTTTCATACTGCAGTTTTTTTCCCAAGTGGACCAACATCTATAAACAAAACCACATGTGCTGAGGTCGCTCAGCCACTGGACAGAAATAAACCTTGTCAAAACGCCGTGTCCAAACACGTGAAGGAGGAGAATCATGGCGTTACCGTTTTCAATGTCGTCATAGCGATATGTTTTGCTCAGTTTTTACAGTTCGCACAAATGTTTGAGCAGCATCGTGAGGTTTACACTATTTTACAATCAATTTACAAACGACGAAGACACAGGACAAGACGACTACGGAGGACTCTTCACGCAAAACGTAAGTAAGCCTCGTAAGTTTCGTTTCGTTTCGTCAGCCTCGGTTTCCCATAATGCTCGACACACGACGGGAGCTCGTTAAGTACAAAAAGCCAAATTGTGTCAGATCGAGTCCGGTCTGCATTCTCTCCTCAAACGAACCGCACCAGGATTCGAATTGAACTGTGCCGAGACCGACCTTTTTAGGTGGTCTCGGTTCGCTTGTTTCCTCCGGAACGAGATTTTTGGTTTTTATTCACACCAGCCCAAAAGGTCCGAATCAAAGGAGCAAATGAACTCTAGTTTGTTAGACTTAGACTTAGACAAACTTTATTGATCCACAAGGGAAATTGTTTTGGGTACTGTAGCTCACACCTCAAATATAATATACAATATAAAACAGAGGGTAAAAGAACAAGAAGAAAAATAGATGGAAAAGCAACCAAAGAGCAATAGACCTGTGTCAGATCTAAATATATATGTACAATCAGATTTAAATAGAAAAGTAGTAGTCAAATATAAAATACAGTATCAAATATGACATACAGTACCAGCTGTATACAGTTGTAGGGAGTATTATCTGTTACATAAGGTGAGTTGTTGTACTGTTGTATGGAGTATGGTATGAATGTACTCCTGTATCTGTCACGAACCAAACGAACCAAACAAGGCAGGTGTGAATACCCCCTTAGATGTGACATGTTTTAATGTTTGGTTTTTACTTTATTTGTAAGATTGCATGCTGGGATACGTTTATTTCAATCCACTGTGGGTATGAAATGGTCAGTGTGTATCTGTGGTGCTTCAGAGCTGTATTTGTCCAGAGTTAGGCTACGTTCACATTGCAGCCTGAAGCGACCCAAATCCGATTTTTTCACATCTATGCGACCTGTATCCGATCTTTTAATGACCGTCTCTGAACGACACATCCAATTTTTTCAAATGCGACCCAGGCCACTTAGATATGTGGTCCTAAATCTGATACATATCCGATCTTTTGGCATGAGACTTCAGTCTGAACGGCCAGGTCGCGTTCATCCGACCTGGACGTGTTTCCTGGTACAAGTAGACGCTCACAAACGTACACAAAACGTTCTTCTTGTCATGCGAAAATAGTATATGAACTCCGTATCAGTGAAGCGGCGAAGCACGTAGCAATCCCACCACTTTTGGCTGCGACTCCGCACCAGCACGTTCATTTCTACGGACGTTGCTGCCACTGCCCCGCAAAAGATCACTTACAATTCGCATTTAATTGGAAATGTGAACGGCCTCGCAAAAAAAAAAATCTGATTTCACAAAAAAATCTTAATTGAGCATTAAGCCCTGCAGTGTGAACGTAGCCTTAGACCTGGTTTAGTCCTGGATTATTTGGCGGGACAGTGGCTGAGTGGCTATCTTCACATCGAGAAAGTCCTGGGTTCGATTGTCTCTCTGTGTGGAGTTTGCATGTTCTCCCTGTGTCTGGGAGAGGTGAGGTTCCTCGAGCCCTCTGGTTTCCTCCATCAACCCAAATCCTCCAGCTGAGGTAGTCCTGACCAAGACTAGCTCAGGATCTGAAGGAAGGGTCAAACACAGAGGACAAATTTACTAAACTTACTAATTTTAGAGGACAATAAAGTTAAGTTCCTTAAGACAATCCTGGGTAAAGACTGGGTTAGATTTTATTTTTCATCCTTCAGATCAGCACTTGTGAGGTTCTCCAGCGTTGGGCCAGTGTGTGTGTGTGTGTTTTGTTAGGTTTTTTTGTTTGTTTTTGCAGTCAAAAACACAATGTGAGATAGATATGTTTAATGCCATGCTGGAGGTAATGCTTCAGGTGGAGGAGTTCAAGTATTTCGAGGTCTTGTTTACGAGTGAGGGGAGGATCGGCAGTGATGCGGTCGCTGTACCGGACCGTTGTGGTGAAGAGAGAGCTGAGCCGAAAGGCAAAGATCTCGATTTACCGTCGATCTACGTTCCTCCCCTCACCTATGGTCATGAGCTCTGGGTAATGACCGAAAGGATGAGATTAAGATTAGATTAGATTAAGCCTTTATTGATCTCACACACAGTGACACACAGGAGAAAAGTTACTTCTGCATTTGACCCATCCTTTTCAGGAGCAGTGAGCAGCCATCTTTCCGGCGCCCGGGGGGCAGTACCGTGAAGGGTCTCGCCCAAGGGCCCACACTGGTTTTTGCTCACTCCCCAGGAAGGATTTGAACCCAGGTCCCCCCAGGTGGAAGTCAAGTGACTTACCAGTTAAGATAACCAGCCGAGATCGCGGATAAAAGCGGCCGAAATGAGTTTCCTCCGCAGAGTGGCTGGGCGCTCCCTTAGAGATAGGATGAGGAGCTCAGTCACACGGGAGGAGCTCGGAGTAGAGCCGCTGCTCCTCCACGTCGAGAGGAGCAGCTGAGGTGGCTCGGGTGTCTGTTCCGGACGCCTCATGGACACCTCCCTCGGGGAAGACCCAGGACACTCTGGAGGGACTATGTCTCCCGACCGGCCTGGGAACGCCTTGGGGTCCCCCCGGAGGAGCTGGAGGAAGTGTCCGGGGTGAAGGAAGTCTGGGAGTCCCTGTTTAGACTGTTGCCAACACGACCCGGCCCCGGATAAGAGGAAGAAAATGGATGGCCATGCTGGAGATAATTCTGTTAATAATGGCTAAAACATGTCGAAATTACACAATAGTTATGATTAGGCCGATAAAAATAAACAACAGCACCTTTGTTTGGTCAGAAAAATGCCTTCCTTGTCCGTACATTTTCAACTACTTCCTCATTTTGTCTTCTCACTTTATTTTTTTCAGGGAACTTGTATGTAACTAATATAAAACGATGATACATCTTGTCCAGAGAAAAACATGAAAACCTGTCACATGCACTTAACTCTTACATACTCCTGTCACCACAAAAAAAATTAGGTTTCTGGTGTTTCCTTCCCCTCCTCTTTCTTTCTATCCCTCTTTCTCTCTCTCTCTGACCACTCTCTTTGTAACCTCTCTGTCTGTCTCTCATTTCATCTCCCCACTCTTCCCCTCTCCTTTTCACTTTTTTTCCCTCCTTCACCCGTATTTTTAGAGCCGCGCCGAACTAATTTGTTCTAGCGACCTCCCTATCAAGTGAAGAAAAATCCCGGAGGTGTATTAATTGAAATTCAGTCTACGGCACATCTTGTTTTGGTCTCGGAAACCACCAGCCGTGCCGAGTGCGGAGAGAGTAATCGCACGCTGGGAAAATTGCCAGGAAATGAGGGTGTGTAAACAGTAGAAATAAACCCAAGTCATTCAAGCAGCTAGCTCGCTCAGTCTATTAAAAGTATAGCGCCGTCTTAGCTTTCGATTTGAGCAGATATTGTTTTTCTCATCCCCTCAAATGAAGGCAAGGAAATCACTCCACGGCTACAGACAAACAACCAGATTTCAAATTTCTAACTAAAACGTTTTCAAATTAGAACGGGAGATATGGAAAATTGTGTGAATGTTTATCAAAAATGTTGCTTTACCAAACAGCGGGAGATGGAAAGGCGCGCACCGATTCAGAGATAAGTTGTTTTTAAAGTAACTAAAAGTGAAGTGGGGATTTGAAGTTGCACTGATCAATCTTCGACAGTACCGGTGCGACTCAAAGGAACGCTATAAAAACGTATAAAAACGCGAATGAATCTGCGTCGCCAGAGCCTGAACCTGCAGATAGAGGACGCGTACGGGTTTGTCTCATTTATTTGACTTATTTATTTTATTTAAATCAAGGACGGTACACAGAAAACATTCATCTCAGTGAGGAAAAGTTGCCAGATTTAGCGACAACTTCCTTTCCATCTGCAGTCCTCGAGCAGGAACAAAGAAACTATTTACAATTATGTGTAGAATCCCGCAGTCGTCTAGAGTAGAAGTTCTTTTCTCTGGTCAAGATCTGGACCTCACTGTCCTCAAAGGAGTGGCCCGTGGCTTTTAGGTGGAGATGTACGGCAGATAAAGGTCCTTTTAGGTGGAGATGTACGGCAGATTGAGGTCCTTTTAGGTGGAGATGTACGGCAGACTGAGGTCCTTTTAGGTGGAGATGTACGGCAGACTGAGGTCCTTTTAGGCGGAGATGTACGGCAGACTGAGGTCCTTTTAGCTGGAGATGTACGGCAGACTGAGGTCCTTTTAGGTGGAGATGTACGGCAGACTGAGGTCCTTTTAGGTGGAGACGTACGGCAGACTGAGGTCCTTTTAGATGGAGACGTATGGCAGATTTGAGGTCCTTTTAGGTGGAGATATACGGCAGACTGAGGTCCTTTTAGATGGAGATGTACAGCAGACTGAGGTCCTTTTAGATGGAGATGTACGGCAGACTGAGATCCTTTTAGGTGGAGATGTACGGCAGACTGAGGTCCTTTTAGGTGGAGATGTACGACAGACTGAGGTCCTTTTAGGTGGAGATGTACAGCAGACTGAGGTCCTTTTAGATGGAGATGTACGGCAGACTGAGATCCTTTTAGGTGGAGATGTATGGCAGACTGAGATCCTTTTAGGTGGAGATGTATGGCAGACTGAGATCCTTTTAGGTGGAGATGTACGGCAGGCTGAGGTCCTTTTAGGTGGAGATGTACGACAGACTGAGGTCCTTTTAGGTGGAGATGTACGGCAGACTGAGGTCCTTTTAGGTAAAATTTCCACCTTTCCTCCTGGGTTCTGATTCTCTGTTGTCTTGTTTCTTGCCCTTGTCTCTCTTGGTTTTGTTGAACGCCCACTTAGGATATACACAAACAGAAAGGGCTTCCTGCACATGTTGTTCTTCTTTCTCCTTACCCTCTGTGCTTGTGGGAACCACTTGGGCCCTGTGTTGTAATGTCCGAATAACTCCCAGTTTGTGCTGCAGTGGGTGGTGTGAATCAAAGAGCAGGTATTGGTCTGTTAAGCCTGTTCATCTTCAACGGAAGTGTACGGCAGATGCAGTCTGCCATAAGGGGAAGTTTACAAACCCCCCCCCCCTCTCTCTCTCTCTCTCTCTCTCTCTCTCTCAACCTCCCCCTTTCTCTTTCTCTATGTCTCTTTCTCTCTCTCAATCTCTCTCTCTCTCTCAATCTCTTTCTCAATGTCTCTCTCTCTCTCTCTCAATCTCTCTCTTTCTCATTCTCAATGTCTCTCTCTCTCTTTCTCTCTCAATCTCTCTCTCTTTCTCTTTCTCAATGTCTCTCTTTCTCTCTCTCTCAACCTCTATCTCTCTTTCTCTCTCTCTCTCTCACTCTCTCTCTCTCTCACTCTTTCTCTCTCTCAACCTCCCTCTCTCTCTCTTTCTCTCTCTCTTTCTCTCTCTCTCTCCATTTGCCAGTGTCTTCTGCCCCTCTCGTTCTCTGTTGTTTTTCATTTTCGTCTCTATTCTGTCTCTCCTCTCTCTGTCTCTCTCCTCTTTTCTCTCTTTTCTCTCATTTCCCAGTGTCTGGTCTGTCTCTTCCCTCTCTCTCTCTCTTATTTTTTATTTCCCAGTGTCTGCTCTGGCTTTCTCTTCTTTTCTCTCTCTCTCTCCCTTTTTTCATTTCCTCGTCTCTGCTCTGTCTCTCCTCTCATCCCTCCTCCATCTTGTCATTGTGCTCTGAGCCTTTCCCCAAAAGATGAAGAAAATAGGACTCTGCAAATCCGGCGCCTCTCGTGGTTCTGTGTTTACTCAGACATAATGCCTTTTCTGCCTTTTCTGCCTTTTCTGTCGTTTGTTCAGCTCCGAGATCTGTGTGTGTCCTCTACCTCCTTTCACTCTCTCTACCCTCCTCTTTCTCTATCTCTGCCTCCTCTTTCACTCTCTCTACCTCCTCTTTTTATCACTCTCTCTATACCCCTACTCTTTCTCTCACTCTCTCACCCCTCCTCTCTCACTCTCTCTACCCCTCCTCTCACTCTCTCTACCCCTCCTCTCACTCTCTCTACCCCTCCTCTCTCACTCTCTCTACCCCTCCTCTTTCTATCACTCTCTCTATACCCCTACTCTTTCTCTCACTCTCTCACCCCTCCTCTCTCACTCTCTCTACCCCTCCTCTCACTCTCTCTACCCCTCCTCTCTCACTCCCTCTACCCCTCCTCTTTCTATCACTCTCTCTATACCCCTACTCTTTCTCTCACCCCTCCTCTCTCACTCTCTCTACCCCTCCTCTTTCTATCTCTCTCTCTCTACCCCTCCTCTTTCTATCTCTCTGCCTCATCCTCTTTCTACCACTCTCTCTCTACCCCTCCTCTCAATATCACTCTCTACCCCTCCTCTTTCTATCACTCTCTCTTTACCCCTCCTCGTTCTATCTCTCTGCCTCCTCCTCTTTCTATCACTCTCTTTCTCTCTACCTCCTCTTTCTATCACTCTCTACCTCTTCTTTCTCTCACTCTCTCTCTACCCCTCCTCTTTCTATCACTCTCTCTCTACCTCCTTTTTCCATCACTCTCTCTATACCCCTACTCTTTCTCTGACTCTCTCACCCCTCCTCTCTCACTCTCTCTACCCCTCCTCTCACTCTCTCTACCCCTCCTCTCTCACTCTCTCTACCCCTCCTCTTTCTATCACTCTCTCTATACCCCTCCTCTTTCTATCTCTCTGCCTCCTCCTCTTTCTATCACTCTCTCTATACCCCTCCTCTTTCTCTCACCTCTCCTCTCTCACTCTCTCTACCCCTCCTCTTTCTATCTCTCTCTCTCTACCCCTCCTCTTTCTATCTCTCTGCCTCCTCCTCTTTCTATCACTCTCTCTCTACCCCTCCTCTTAATATCACTCTCTACCTCTCCTCTTTCTATCACTCTCTCTCTACCCCTCCTCATTCTATCACTCTCTCTCTACCCCTCCTCATTCTATCTCTTTGCCTCCTCCTCTTTCTATCACTCTCTCTCTACCCCTCCTCTTAATATCACTCTCTACCCCTCTTTCTATCACTCTCTCTCTACCCCTCCTCTTTCTATCACTCTCTTTCTCTCTACCTCCTCTTTCTATCACTCTCTACCTCTTCTTTCTCTCACTCTCTCTACCCCTCCTCTTTCTATCAGTCTCTCTCTACTACCCCTCCTCTTTCTATCACTCTCTCTCTACCTCCTTTTTCCATCACTCTCTCTATACCCCTACTCTTTCTCTGACTCTCTCACCCCTCCTCTCTCACTCTCTCTTCCCCTCCTCTATCACTCTCCCTCTCTTCCACCTCCTCTCTCTCTCTCTACCCCCTCTTTCTATCACTCTCTCTTCCTCTCTGCCTCCTCTTTCTCTCTCTACCGCTCCTCTTTCTATCACTCTCTCTACGCCTCTTTCTCTCTCTCTCTCTACCCCTCCTCTTTCTATCACTCTCTCTCTCTCTCTCTGCCCACTCGTTTCCTCTCTTCATAGCTTCTCTCTCATTTAATGTCTCCTGACCCTTCTCTCTCCTGTCCATCTCTCTTCTTCTCTTCCTTCTTTCTTTCTCTTTCTTTTTCTTTATTCCCATCTCTCCTTCCCCCTCTTCTCTCTCTCCTCTCTTCGTAGCTTCTCTCTCATTTCATCTCTCCCTGCCACACTCTCTCCTGTCCATCTCTCTTCTTCTCTTTCTTCTGTCTTTCTCACTTCTCTCTCACCTTTCCTACCTCTTCTCCCCCCTCTCTCCCTCCTCATCCTCCTCCATGTCCTCTCTTTCCATCTCTCCTCCTTGTTCTCTCTCCCTCCATGTCTCCCTCTAACTGCATCCATCCCCTCTTTCTCTTTCTCTCCTTCCCTGCCCTCTCCCCTTTCTCTTAAGTACTTCTTCTGAACTCCTGTGCTTTTTTTCTCCCTCTCTCTCCTCCCTCACCCTATCTGCTCTCTTTTATATCTTCTTTTCTCTCACTCTGTATCTCCCTCTCTCTCTCTCTCCTTCACGCTGCCCTTCTCCTATCTCCTAATTTTCTCCCTCTCTTCCCTCACCCCATATTCTCTCTTTTATCTTCCCTTTTCTATCTTTCTGTATTCTCCCACTCCTCTCTTTCTCTCTCATTTTCTCTCTGTATCTCCCCGTCTTCCATCTCTCTCGTCCTCCACCTCTCCACCTCTCCACCGCCGCCACCTTTTCCTTTTCTTTCTTATCACCCAACAAAAGCCGGAGAAGAGGCTGCATTTCCAACCGCACACCTCGATTGTGAAGACGCCGGGGCGTGTGCACCAATCCTGAAGAGGCGACTCAACGCCGAAAACCACAGAGGGCGAAAAAGAGAAGAGAAGAGAGACGTCTGTCAATACCATCCCATACAGCCCCGCGCACAAACCCCCCCGCACAACAAACCCCCGTACAACAAACCCGAGATTAGCCCGAGCGGGATTTCAACTCGCTTTCACCTTGATAACACTGCTCAGAAACGATGGAAAAAAACGATGAAAACTCCAATAGAATCTGCATCTTTCTATAGGGAGCTGTGCAGATGTGTGTGTGGGGTGGGGGAAGCAGTGATCCCGGTGTAATTGCAGAGGGTCCGATCTCACACAGGTGAATGAAAAGGTGCTGGAGACGTCGTGTTAAAGACGAGACAGCTGCACAATGAGGCCTGCACATTCAGACTGTCAGAGCTGTGATTACAACACAACAACACAACAACACAACACAGCAGCACGACACACAACAACACAACACAGCAGCGCGACGCACAACAACACAACGCAAAACAACACAACGCACAACAACACAACAACACAACAACACAACAACACAACAACACAACACAGCAGCATGACACACAACAACACAACAACACAACACAGCAGCATGACGCACAACAACACAACACAGCAGCATGACACACAACGCACAACACAGCAGCATGACACACAACGCACAACACAGCAGCATGACACACAACAACACAACACAGCAGCGTGACGCACAACAACACAACACAGCAGCATGACACACAACAACACAACACAGCAGCGTGACGCACAACAACACAACACAGCAGCACGACACACAACAACACAACACAGCAGCACGACACACAACAACACAACACAGCAGCACGACGCACAACAACACAACACACAACACAGCAGTGCGACGCACAACAACACAACACACAACACAGCAGTGCGACGCACAACAACACAACACAAAACAGCACAACGCATAACAGCACAACATAGCAGCACAACACACTAACACAACACAGCAGCACGACGCACAAAAACACAACACAGCAGCACGACGCACAAAAACACAACACAGCAGCACGACGCACAAAAACACAACACAGCAGCACGACGCACAACACAACACAGCAGCACGACACACAACAACACAACGCATAACACAACACACCAACACAACGCACAACAGCAACGTGTGTGCACAGTTTGGAGTGTGGGTTTAAGGGCACATACGTCACTTCCGGCGCAACAACTGCTGTCCCATTTGGTTTTTGTCCCATGCACAGTTAAAATGCGGTCTGAAGACCGCAGTCGTTTCCATGGAAATCGGGGCGTGGACCAACTGCATGAAGATGCACACTTCGCACACTCATATATCCCAGCATGCACCACGTGCTTCTTCTTCTACGGGAGAAAATGGAGTTGGCGGCTGCATCTGGTAGTTGCGAGACCTGTCACATTTCACAGACACCCATGTGGTCCACAGAGTGCCCTCAGGACTGTGCAAGTATGCAAGTATGCACAGTCCTGAGTACCCTTAAAACCACACTCCAAACTGTGCACACTGCGAATTGAGACACAGCTATAGTCTCGTCTTGTCATTATTAGTCATGTCTTGCCAGTTTGGATTTTTGGATTTTGGTCAGTCTTTGGATGTTATTAAAGAACTTTAAAGGGATATGCCACCCCCAGGTCATATTTGGGCATCTCCCCACAGTCCAGAGACTAAAATAAGTGGTGGAAAGCGTTTTCCTGCTCACCCAGCCATTGTCCGAGTCTGTCGCCACTGACCGCCGCGGTATCTGCAGCTCCTCCGCCTTAGACTGGAGTCTAACGTCACCAGAGAAAGATTTCGGCCAAAAGGAATTAATTTGCTCGATGCGTTTCCCAATTACTTTCTGTGTAGTGCGCATTCATATCGAGTGCAAATAAATGTGCAAATCAACACGGAGAGCTTGACTTGGTCATTTTGGGTGGGAACTATTTTCCAGTGCGGAAGAATACAGCCGAATCACGCAGCACGCTGCCAGGGGAATCCCTGTTACGCACCAGGAAGGGAGTTTCCCTGTTGCACAACGTGGTGCGTGATTCGGCTGTATTCTTCCGCACTGGAAAATAGTTCCCACCCAAAATGACCAAGTCAAGCTCTCCGTGTTGATTTGTACATTTATTTGCACTCGATATGAATGCGCACTACACAGAAAGTAATTGGGAAACGCATCGAGCAAATTAATTCCTTTTGGCCGAAATCTTTCTCTGGCGACGTTAGACTCCAGTCTAAGGCGGAGGAGCACCAGTTACCGCGGCGGTCAGTGGTGACAGACTCGGACAATGGCTGGGTGAGCAGGAAAACGCTTTCCACCACTTATTTTAGTCTCTGGACTGTGGGGAGATGCCCAAATTTGACCTGGGGGTGGCATATCCCTTTAAAGGGATAGTGCGTTTTTTTTTTAGTGTTTTTTTTATGTTAATCTGTATGGGTTTCCTTCTAAAAGTTACGTGTGTTGACACCGGTTTACCTCTGACAGTCTCAGCTGATCCCGGTTCAGCTCACTTTCTAGAGCCCACGTAAGTAGGTCCGATAACTTCCCTGGAACATGAAATAAAGCTTGTTTTTCTTCTCAAAACAAAACATTTGTCCGAAAGGTGATATATTTGCGTCCCAAACAGTTGTCCACGAAACATCCAGCAGCATAGTTTGCGGTCGCGTATTGTGTCTCTCGATTCGTATCACTGCGCGCATATTAGCTGTATTAGCCTGTTAACCTTTAGCGGAAGTGTACGGCAGATGCGGTCCGCCGTAAGGGGAAGTTTACAAGTGAACAGGCTAATACAGCTAATATGCGCGCAGTGATACGAGTGGAGAGAGACAATACGCAAACGGTAAGCCGTAGTCCTGCATTTTGAGTCCTTCCTCTGTTCCTACATGAAGACTAAACTAAAACTAACTAAAACTATCAGAGCCAACTAATTAAAACTAACTGAATTAGAGGGAAAAAAAGTCAAAACTAACTAAAACTAAACTATAATGAAAAATCCCAAACTATTATAACCTTGGCGGGACTGTTGAACTCCGTTGGTGGACCCTTGGTGGGGTTCAGAATAAACAAACAAACAAATGAGGCACTTGAGAAACAACAAAAGTCAAAACTCAGCCCAGACTTTTAAAAGCGAGACTCCAGAGCCCCAAAGCCGCTGTGCAAACTGTGGACACAAGCTGTTTCCTTCCACTGTGTTTGTGTGAAGTGGTGAAGGTCTCAGCCCGGTGTCGCCTGTGCCGGTGTTGGCGTAGCCTCTCTGTTCGCATGTGTCGCGTGGGCGTTAGGTTTTCCTCGTCTGGGTTTGAAGGCGTTAGGTTTTCCTCGTCTGGATTTGTGCTAAAAACTGTTCTCCGGAGCCACATCTGGTACAGGAGACGTTGAGTCCAGCTCTGGTTTGGTTTGGTCACATCTAAACCAAAAAAGTTCAAAGTTCAAAGTCAGATTTATTGTTCAAAACCCTGTGTACAGGTCGCACACACAGGATCTGAAATTGCAGCGTTTTGTTGTTTCTCAAGTGTCTCATTTGTTTGTTTGTTTATTCTGAGCCCCACTGGCTGCACCAACAGTCCCGTTTTAGTTTTACTTTAGTTTTTGTTTTTTTCTAGTATTACTTTACTTTTTTATTACTTTTAGTTTATACATGCTTCAGTCCTGGTTTAGTTCTGGTTCAGTCCTGGTTTAATCCAGGTTTAGTCCAGGTTTAGTCTTGTTTGCGTCCTGGTTTATTTCTAGTTTAGTCCTAATTTAGTCCTGGTTTAATTATACTTTAGTCCTGCTTTAGTCCTAGTTTAGTCCTGGTTTAGTCCTGGTTTAGTTCTAGTTTTGTCCTGCTTTAGTCCTAGTTTAGTCCTTGTTTAGTCCCGGTTTAGTTCTAGTTTAGTCCTGCTTTAGTTCTAGTTTAGTCCCGGTTTAGTTCTAGTTTAGTCCTAGTTTAGTGCTGCTTTAGACCTAGTTTACTCCTGCTTTAGTTCTAGTTTAGTCCTGGTTTAGTTCTAGTTTAGTCCTGCTTTAGTTCTAGTTTAGTCCTGGTTTAGTTCTAGTTTAGTCCTAGTTTAGTGCTGCTTTAGACCTAGTTTAGTCCTGGTTTAGTTCTAGTTTAGTCCTGCTTTAGTCCTTGTTTAGTCCTGGTTTATTCCTGGTTTAGTCCTTGTTTAGTTCTAGTTTCGTCCTGGTTTAGTTCTAGTTTAGTCTTAGTTTAATCCTGGTTTAGTTCTAGTTTAGTCCTGCTTTAGTTCTAGTTTAGTCCTGGTTTAGTTCTAGTTTAGTCCTGCTTTAGTCCTTGTTTAGTCCTGGTTTATTCCTGGTTTAGTCCTGCTTTAGTCCTTGATTAGTCCTGGTTTAGTCCTGCTTTAGTTCTAGTTTAGTCCTAGTTTAGTGCTGCTTTAGACCTAGTTTAGTCCTGGTTTAGTTCTAGTTAAGTCCTGGTTTAGTTCTAGTTTAGTCCTTGTTTAGTTCTAGTTTCGTCCTGGTTTAGTTCTAGTTTAGTCTTAGTTTAGTCCTGGTTTAGTTCTAGTTTAGTCCTGCTTTAGTTCTAGTTTAGTCCTGGTTTAGTTCTAGTTTAGTCCTAGTTTAGTGCTGCTTTAGACCTAGTTTAGTCCTAGTTTAGTCCTGGTTTAGTTCTCGTTTAGTCCTGGTTTAGTTCTAGTTTAGTCCTGCTTTAGTTCTAGTTTAGTCCTGCTTTAGTTCTAGTTTAGTCCTGGTTTAGTTCTAGTTTAGTCCTAGTTTAGTGCTGCTTTAGACCTAGTTTACTCCTGCTTTAGTTCTAGTTTAGTCCTGGTTTAGTTCTAGTTTAGTCCTGCTTTAGTTCTAGTTTAGTCCTGGTTTAGTTCTAGTTTAGTCCTAGTTTAGTGCTGCTTTAGACCTAGTTTAGTCCTGGTTTAGTTCTAGTTTAGTCCTGCTTTAGTCCTTGTTTAGTCCTGGTTTATTCCTGGTTTAGTCCTGGTTTAGTTCTAGTTTAGTCCTGCTTTAGTCCTTGTTTAGTCCTGGTTTATTCCTGGTTTAGTCCTGCTTTAGTCCTTGATTAGTCCTGGTTTAGTCCTGCTTTAGTTCTAGTTTAGTCCTGGTTTAGTGCTGCTTTAGACCTAGTTTAGTCCTGGTTTAGTTCTAGTTAAGTCCTGGTTTAGTTCTAGTTTAGTCCTTGTTTAGTTCTAGTTTCGTCCTGGTTTAGTTCTAGTTTAGTCTTAGTTTAGTCCTGGTTTAGTTCTAGTTTAGTCCTGCTTTAGTTCTAGTTTAGTCCTGGTTTAGTTCTAGTTTAGTCCTAGTTTAGTGCTGCTTTAGACCTAGTTTAGTCCTGGTTTAGTTCTAGTTTAGTCCTGCTTTAGTCCTACTTTAGTTCTCGTTTAGTCCTGGTTTAGTTCTAGTTTAGTCCTGGTTTAGTTCTAGTTTAGTCCTGCTTCAATCCTGGTTTATTCCTGGTTTAGTCCTGTTTTAGTTTATCTATAATTTCAGTTAGTTTTAGTTAGTTTTGTAAACACACAATACAGTTTCATTTAGTTATCTTTTTTTCTTCTTTTAATTGTCGTTTTTATTTATTTCAGTTCACAAAAACGTTTTTTCAATTTTAGTTTTCGCTTTTTCATTTGTTTTTGTTAACTATAATAACCTTGCCATTCAATTCCAAGTCCGCTCAGGTGCAGGAAGTACATTTTCTATTTATTCTTCGTACAGACTGTCCGAAAATGTCAAATATTAAGAGTTTAAGGCCTGATGGCATAACACGGGAGTCAAAAAAAACATATTTAAAACTTGAAATTTGGTTGTATGTTTCAATTATTTAGTGTTTTTTTTAAGTGTCAGAAACAGATTTTAAATACAGTGGTACCTCACCTTACAAAATTAATTCGTTCCAGAAGTGGTTTCGTAACGTGAATTTTTCGTAAGTTGAGTAGCTATTTCAATGGAAAAAGCCTGATTCGTTCCAAGGCCCCGATCCAAGTTTTTTTTTATAGTGTAACTTTTTTTATAGTGTAACATTGTGTTCTGCGTAGAGACTGTAGACCCAGGACTAAACGTGGACTATACCAGGTCTAGACCAAGGTCTAAACCTGGACTAAACCAGGACTAAACCAGGACTAAACCAGGACTAGACCAGGTGGATTAAAGCGCCGCGCCCGGGTCTATTTCCTGGTTTCGTTTCGAGTCACGGCTGAGGCGAGCAGCGAGGGCGACCGCACGCAGTCTGAGCGCATGAACGAGACCCGTGCTCAAACCGTGCCTCCTCTAGACCTCCTCTAGACCTGGTCTAGACCTGGTCTAGACCAGGTCTAGACCACCGCGGCTCTTGCATGCGTTCGTTCATGCGCTCAGACTGCGTGCGGTCCCCCTCGCTGCTCGCCTCAGCCGTGACTCGAAACGAAACCAGGAAATAGACCCGCGCGCGGCGTTTTAATCCACCTGGTCTAGTCCTGGTTTAGTCCAGGTTTAGTCCAGGTTTAGTCCTGGTCCAATCCTGGTTTAGTCCACGTCTAGACCTGCTGTCAGCCCCGCGCCGGGTCATGCTGCGCTATCACACGTGTTCGCGCGCAGTTTTCTCCCCCCTCCCCCTTCCCCCCACACTTCACTATTAATAATTTTGTTGAAAATCTGTGAAAGTTTGAGTGTTTAAACGAGAGACAAATGTGAGAAAAGTATACATTCAGTCTGAAAAAAGCGTATAATGTGTGTGGCTGAGCGCGCATTATTTGAATTTTTGAGATTTCGCGTTTCGTAACTTGAATTTTCTTTCGTATCTAGAGACCAAAATTTAATGTGAAAGCGTTTCGTAACTTGAAATTTCCGTTTGTTGGGTCTTTCGTAAGGTGAGGTACCACTGTACATAAAATTAAACCTGCAAGCGGTGATAAAGGGCCGTCTCAACGCTTCACTGGGAGGGCTGCTCTGGATTGATTTGTTTCCGTAATTCGCTGTGACGTTGTGTACTCGTATAAACGTTTCTGTCTTTTCTGTGGCAGCGTCAGATCCTCTCAGTCTGTAACGCAGTTTAAGACTCGACTGAAAACTCACCTCTTCTTCTCCCTGGCATTTAAAACGAGCTCGTCGGGTTATCTTGGTGTTTTATTGTACTTTTCAGATGTATTGTGTTTTCTGTGTATCTGTTTCTTCTGTTTTTGTTGACTTTTATGTGAAGCGCTTTGGTCAGCTCATGTTGTTTTAAATGTGCTGCATAAAAAAACTTGAATTGAATTGAAAACCAGAAGGAAGTGACATTTTACAGACAACAGAAACAGAAAACTGACATTTTGTGGAAGCGTAAACTTGGACCGTCGCAGAAAAGGATGTGAAGGGTTCAGATCGTAACATGTTTGATGTTTATGTTTTTGGGTAGTGGATAGGCCCTAGTAATAGAGTTTAGTCCTGGTTTAATCCTGGTTTAGTCCTAGTTTAAACAATTTCCCTTGTGGATCAATAAAGTTTGTCGACATGCTTCAGTCCTGGTTGAGTCCTGGTTCACTCAGCTCTGGTTCAGTTGTGGTTTAGTCCTGGTTTAGTTCTGTTTGAGTCCTGGTTTAGTCCTGGTTTCGACATGCTTCTGTCCTGGTTTACTCCTGGTTCGGTCCTGGTTTAGTCCTGGTTTAGCCCCAGTTTAAAAATGCTTCAGTCCTGGTTTAGTCCTAGTTCAGTCCTGGTTTAATCCTGGTTTAGTCCTGGTTTAGTCCCAGTTTGGGCATGTTTCAGTCCTGATTTAGTCCTGGTTTAGTCCCAGTTTAGACATGTTTCAGTCCTGATTTAGTCCTGATTTAGTCCTGGTTTAGTCCTGGTTTTGACATGCTTGTAACTACAAAATAAAAACAAATAAATACTTGGAATTACACAAGCTATTTTTTTTTTTATATATATTATTCTTTTTATCTTTTATTTACTAAAACAGCAGGAAATACAAAGATTTATTGCTTTATTACAGCAACATTCACAAACAAGCCTGAATGAAATGTTATAACTCTCTGGCTGTCTTTTACGGATTAAATTTTGTTAAGTTTATTTATTCATGTTATTTTTTATTTCATTGCTTTTATTGTGTTAACTTGATTTTTCTTTTTCTGTTTATTGTGCAGTACTTTGGAAATGACTTGGTGAAGTGGATTTGGTTCTAGAATAAGTCATGCAAGAATTATTATTTTTTGTTAAATAAAAAAAATAGAAATGTACATGTGCTTACTTGCAGGGGCGGGATCATATCACAAAAAACTTGTAACTACAAATAAAAAAATAAAAAATAAAAAAAACGTGGAACTACACAAGCTACTTTTTTTAGGCCCGAACACTAAAGCGTAGGGCCTATTGTTATTGTACCCCTTTTTTTTCAGGTTTCGGGTACTTCCCACTGACGAAAACACACGAAATTTTGCAAAAAAATTCAAGAACGCCAAAAAATGAATTTACAAATAATCTGTATTAAAAAATATATTTAAAAAATGGCTCAACAGCGCCCCCTGGAAAATCAAAATACATTGCCTGTGGCTATACCTATGGCTATACCCGTGTTGCCATGACAACAGGCCAAACATCTGTCCTCGCCAATGGGATGCCCGGCAAAAACTTTGTCGTAGCCAAACCAAATTTGGGACACAGATGCACCATGGGAATAGGAACAAAAAAGTATATTACACCGTTGCTAGGCGACCGACAGGAAGTCAGCCATATTGGACCAAGCACGTGACCTGGCGGCGAAGGCAAATTTTCCTGTCCTCGTATTTTAACGAACTCCTCCTCGAGTTTTTGACCCAGACTCACCAGAATCGTGCTGGATCATCTAGACAAGTGGGGCATTAAAAGTTATTAAAAGCGTTCTAAAAGAGTGAACGCTGTTTCCGTGACAACGCCACAAATGTCAGGTTTGTTTTTGCAGCTCGCCATCAAATTTCGACAAGTGATAATCCATGCATACTTTGGCCGATTTCACTCAAAATTTAGTGCAAGCGAGGGCCGATCATCGCCACTTGCAGCTATATTTTTATTTATTTATTTATTTTTTAAATCTTTTTAAAAATTAAAACAGCAGGAAATACACAGATTTATTGCATTATTACAGTTGCAACATTCACAAACAAGCCTGAATGAAATCAAAGAAAAAACAAAGTTAATCGAAACATGTTAAAACGACTCCAAACACTGATTGACAAACTGTAATTTTGTCTTTTTTCCTTACAGTGCTCACAGCTCAGCGAAAGACAAAAGAAAGTTGATCTCGTGAGGATTCCTTAATCAGAAAACGCCTCCCGCAGAAACGGCGGCTGGAGTCTGTGTGTGGAACGGGTCTGAGCCGAAGAAGGAGCCCTCTCACCTCGCCGTCTGCTGCCAGCGCCAGATAAAGCCCCGCTAGCTTCTCCTACACGCACCGCTATCTGTTTTACACCAGGGAGAGGCTCGATAACGCTCGCACAATCGCACGAGCACAATCGCCGAAACAGGAGTCCGCTTTCAGGCCTGTCAGACGCCCAGACAAAGACTGTTAGTGTGTTAGCATGTTAGCTCAGCGCACAGGGACCTCCACAAAAAACACCGGCTCCATTGTGCGAAATCAAGTCGTGGACATAAAGAGACGGTCCATTAGCGATGCAGTGTTTATCGAAGCAGAAACGTAAAACAGAGTGTTTCAGTGGCCGGTGTTGATGGGATAAGAATGGCGATGTTATGGAGAAAGCCAGCAGGTACACTTCAGTTTGTTAACGTTTAAAAGATTAAAACATGCACAAAAGGCCAAATCCTCCAGCTGACCAAGTCCTGACCAAGACCAGCTCAACTCCAATTTTTTTACTGATTTCTTAGTTTTAGTTTTAATCCTGGTTCCGTCGAAGTTTAGTCCTGGTTTAGTCCTAGTTTTGACATGCTTCAGTCCTGATTTAGTCATCTTTGAGTTCTGGTTTAGTCCCAGTTTAAACATGGTTCTGTGCTGGTTTAGTCCTGGTTCAGTCGTGGTTTAGTCCCAGTTTAGACATGCTTCAGTCCTGGTTTAGTTCCAGTTGACATGCTTCTGTGCTGGTTTAGTCCTGGTTTCGACATGCTTCAGTCCTGGTTTAGTCCCAGTTTAGACATGCTTCTGTGCTGGTTCAGTCCTGGTTTAGTCCTGGTTTAGTCCTGTTTCAGTCCTGGTTTAATCCCAGTTTAGACATGCTTCAGTCCTGGTTTAGTTCCAGTTTAGACATGCTTTTGTGCTGGTTAGTCCTGGTTTAGTCCTGGTTAACTCAGCTCTGGATCAGTCTTGATTTAGTCCTGGTTTAGTCCTGTTTGAGGCCCGGTTTAATCCTGGTTTCGACATGCTTCAGTCCTGGTTTAGTCCCAGTTTAGACACGCTTCTGTGCTGGTTTAGTCCTGGTTTAGTCCTGGTTTAGTCCTGTTTCAGTCCTGGTTTAGTCCCAGTTTAGACATGCTTCTGTGCTGGTTTAGTTCTGGTTTAGTTCTGGTTTAGTCCTGGTTTAGTCCTGGTTTCAACATGCTTCAGTCCTGATTTAGTCCTTTTTGAGTCCTGGTTTAGTCCCAGTTTGCGTCTGCCCTTCAATTTTTTCCATATTTCTTAGTTCTATAAGTCCTGGTTCAGTCCTAGTTTAGTTCTGGTTTAGACATGCTTCAGTCCTGGTTTAGTCCTCTTTGAGGCCTGGTTTAGTCCCAGTTTAGACATGCTTCTGTGCTGGTTTATTCCTGGTTCACTCAGCTCTGGTTCAGTTGTGGTTTAGTCCCAGTTTCGACATGCTTCAGTCCTGGTTTAGTCCTGGTTTAGACCTGGTTTAGACCTGGTTTAGTCTTGGTTTAGTCCTGGTTTAGTCCTGGTTTAGTTCTGGCTTTGACCTGGTTTAGACCTGGTTTAGACCTGGTTTAGATGTGGTTTAGTCCTGGTTTATTCCTTGTTTAGTCCTGGTTTAGTCCTGGTTTAGTTCTGGCTTTGACCTGGTTTAGACCTGGTTTAGACCTGGTTTAGATGTGGTTTAGTCCTGGTTTATTCCTTGTTTAGTCCTGGTTTAGTCCTGGTTTAGTTCTGGCTTTGACCTGGTTTAGTCCTGGTTTAGTCCTGGTTTAGTCCTGGTTTAGTCCTGGTTTAGACCTGGTTTAGTTCTGGTTTATACCTGGTTTAGTCCTGGTTTAGTCCTGGTTTAGACCACCAAGTTTGACCACTTTGATTTTTTTTTGGTTAAACTTGGCGGCATAAGTGCAACGTTCGTTTTGTTTCGAATATCTCCAACATGGCCGACTTCCGGATTATGACGTCACATGAAAACGCTGTATTCGGTGTAAAATCTGCTAACCTTGTAGTTTAGACCTCTACAAACACGTTCTGAAATGTCTCTTTGCGTCAGATGCCCTCCCTGTGTCTCCACGGCGTCCTATTTTGCATAAAAACTGCTAGTCTAGACCTCTACAAACATGTTCTGAAATGCATGAGATTTTCAAATTTCAGTCTTGTCTTCTCCTGGGCGTGTTTCAAACGAGCACCGCGAGCTGAGACTTGATTTTAAGAGGTTGCAAATCAAACGGCAGTCGCGGTAATTGTCAGAAACATGCCAGGTCTGTGTTTTCCTTAGTCCTAAATTTTACTTTTGAACCTCACCTGTGCGTGGGTTTACTGTGCGTTACCTTAAACTAGCGCAGATCCGGGCGGCAGAGTGTGCGTCTCTTCGTGCGTTCACATAAAACATATTGACTGACCATGTTCTGCATATGCGCCGTGCCCGTCTTCGGAGGATAATAAAACTCGTCTTGGGGGATATGGAAATCTCAGAGACAGTGGGATTTATGAGACAGAACCCTGCGTCATGTGTCAGACCTGAGATTCAAGACAACTTTATTCGTCCCTCCTGAATCGTTTGAACAGCATCCGAATAAATAAACAGGTGATTAATGTCCACGTGAATACGGCAGGAGCAGCAGGTGTCCATGTGACCGGCGACGCCATAAACAAACACTGTATCCCTGGATTCACAATGGAGACTTTTATTTTCCGCTATATATTTTACTCTTCTTTTGTTTGGCTTTTGATAGTATTATGTGACTTTATTATTATTATCCGTACGATAGTGTGTTTTCACGTGACGTTATAATCCGGAAGTCGGCCATGTCGGAGATACTCGAAACAAAACAAACACTCCAAGTTAAAAAGATTTTTAAAAAAGCAAAATGGTCAAACTATTGTCGGGTCCTCCGCATCACAGAGAAAAACACCTGCAGTTCTATCGTTTACCTAAAGTAGTGACCAACCAGGACTAAACCAGGACTAAACCAGGACTAAACCAGGTCTAAGCCAGGACTAAACCAGGTCTGAACCAGGGCTAAACCAGGACTAAACCAGTACTAAACAGGTCTAAACCAGGACAAAACCAGGTCTAAACCAGGATTAAACCAGGTCTAAACCAGGGCTAAACCAGGACTAAACAAGGACTAAAACAGGTCTAAACCAGGACTAAACAAGGAATAAACAAGGTCTGAACCAGGGCTAAACCAGGACTAAACAAGGTCCAAACCAGGTCCAAACCAGGTCCAAACCAGGACTAAACCTGGTCTAAACCAGGATTAAACCAGGTCCAAACCAGGAATAAACCAGGTCTAAACCAGGACTAAACCAGGTCTAAACCAGGATTAAACCAGAACTAAACCAAGTCTAAACCACGATGAACAGACAGAGCGATTATCAAAGGAAAGGAGGCGACAGAGGCGGAAAGACGATATTCATATTTTAATCTTTGCAAAACGCGAATAAAAAAAGCAAAATACTCATACTTAAACACATTACACGTGATACAAGTATGCCGACCTTTGCCATCACAATATGTTTGTCTACAATTTTCTGCACTTTGCGCTCTCGTACCAGCCACAAACAAACTGGTTGTTGCCTCCAGCTCTGAAGTCCTCCAGACCTTTAGAGCTCTGAAGTCCTCCAGACCTTTAGAGCTCTGAAGTCCTCCAGACCTTTAGAGCTCTGAAGTCCTCCAGACCTTTAGAGCTCTGAAGTCCTCCAGACCTTTAGAGCTCTGAAGTCCTCCAGACCTTTAGAGCTCTGAAGTCCTCCAGACCTTTAGAGTTCTGAAGGTCTTGTGCTGTATCAGGGCTTGGGGAGAAGACCAGGTCGTCGACAATATCGGGATCTCTTACAGCAGCAGAATCGACAAATCGCCGCTGTCACTGAACAAACTTGAATCCATCTCGTACGGATCTTCTCGCCCAATTAATTTGAGTTTGTTCATATAACGCTCCTTTTCTTTGGCGTCCGACTTATCTCTGTACAACTGGTCAACTGTATCAGAAGTTTTGGATTCCGATGTGGAAGGTTTAGTCCTGGCTTAGCCCTGGTCCAGTCCTGGTTTAGTCTTTATTTAGTCCTAGTTTAGTTCAGTTCTGGTTTAGTCTTGGCTTAATCCTGACTTAGTACAGTCCTGGGTTTGTCCTGGTTTTGTCCTGGTTTAGGCCTGATTTAATCCTGGTTCAGTCCTGGTTTGATCCAGTCCTGGTTTAGTCCTGATTTAGTCCTGGTTTGGTCCTGGTGGTCCTGGTTTAATCCTGGTTTAGTCCTGGTTTAGTCCTGATTTAATCCTGGTTTAGTCCTGGTTTAGTCCTAGTTCCGTCCTGGTTTAGTCCTAGTTCTGTCCTGGTTTAGTCCTAGTTTAGTCCTGGTTTAATCCTAGTTCCGTCCGGGTTAATCCTGGTTTAGTCCTTGTTTAGACCTAGTTCCTTCCTGGTTTAGTCCTGATTTAATCCTGGTTCAGTCCTGGTTTAGTCTTGGTTTAGTCCTGGTTTAGTCCTAGTTCCATCCTGGTTTAGTCCTGATTTAATCCTGGTTTAGTCCTGGTTTAGTCTTGGTTTATTCCTGGTTTAGTCCTAGTTCCATCCTGGTTTAGTCCTGATTTAATCCTGGTTTAGTCCTGGTTTAGTTCTGGTTTTCTGGATCTCATTGTGATTTTGCAGCCGTCCCAAAGTTTCCGACTCGTCTTTGACTTTGTCGTTCGAGGCTCATTTGTTCGGAGCGCCTCTCCTCTCTTCTCCCAGGTGCATCTTTTCATCCAATTTTAAATGGATTTCATCTTTTCTTTCCACCTCCCAAAATATCTCCCAACTCGTGAACCCCCTCTCTTCTTTCACTCCCTTTTCTCTCCTCGTCTTTCCCTCTCTCCTTGCTCTTCACCCACAAACACATCCTCAGATTTCCAGCATTCACGCCCCGATGATTCTGATAATCCTGCTCCAAATACAATTCCTGGATCACCGGATTTAAATGACATTATATAGAAATTAGATTTTCACTTCCAGAGCAGCCGAAGCTCCTCCGATTCCATCTCTTTTTCCTAATTACGATCCGGGTCCCTTGCTTTGCTCTATCCCCTGATCCTTCGTCTTTCCGATGCCATAGTGCGTTTTGTTCGCGCTCTTTGAATACAGACCGGGGTTTTCTTCAGACGCACAATGCTTCTATTACAACACAAAGCGAGTCACGGCATCGGTGTGCTCCCTCAGACGGCTCCCCGCTGAATCGGCTCATGTTCAGGGAAGATGTCATGGAAAAGACGAAGAAACAGACAGTTCTGTGTCTGAATGTCCACACAAGTCCATAGGCTGTATATATCCATGGACATAGGAAGAGGAAGTTCACTTGTGGCACTTCCGGCTCCTTCTGACTCCCATTGACTTCCATTGGAATATTGTCACTCCAACTCTCTATAACTGCTGCCGTGAGCCTCATTTTGGTCTTAAAATGTTCGGATTAATGCTCTCTACGTGACCCTGCTGTTTTTATTTTGTTATTTTGTTCAGTAAAAAAATTCCTCTTCCTAATATCAAGTCTGGCTCCCAATTCGCTCCTGTTACCGTCCTCAGCGTCACAAAAGATCGGACAGAGAAAAACACCTGCAGTTCTATCGGTTACCTAAAGTAGTGACCAACCAGGACTAAACCAGGTCTAAACCAGGACTAAACCAGGTCTAAACAAGGACTAAACCAGGTCTAAACCAGGTCTAAACCAGGACTAAAGTAGGACTAAACCAGGACTAAACCAGGACTAAACCACCAGGACTAAACCAGGACTAAAGTAGGACTAAACCAGGACTAAACCAGGACTAAACCAGGTCTAAACCAGGACTAAACCAGGACTAAACCAGGTCTAAACCAGGACAAAACCACCAGGACTAAACCAGGACTAAACCACCAGGACTAAACCAGGACTAAAGTAGGACTAAACCAGGACTAAACCAGGTCTAAACCAGGCCTAAACCAGGTCTAAACCAGGTCTAAACCAGGACTAAACCAGGACTAAACCAGGACTAAACCAGGTCTAAGCCAGGACTAAACCAGGACTAAACCAGGACTAAACCAGGTCTAAACCAGGTCTAAACCACCAGGACTAAACCAGGTCTAAACCAGGACTAAACCAGGTCTAAACCAGGACTAAACCAGGTCTAAACCAGGACTAAACCAGGTCTAAACCAGGTCTAAACCACCAAGACTAAACCAGGACTAAAGTAGGACTAAACCAGGACTAAACCAGGACTAAACCAGGTCTAAACCAGGACTAAACCAGGACTAAACCAGGTCTAAGCCAGGTCTAAACCAGGACTAAAACAGGTCTAAACCAGGACTAACCAGGTCTAAACCAGGACTAAACCACCAAGACTAAACCAGGACTAAAGTAGGACTAAACCAGGACTAAACCAGGACTAAACCAGGTCTAAACCAGGACTAAACCAGGACTAAACCAGGACTAAACCAGGACTAAACCAGGTCTAAACCAGGTCTAAACCAGGAAAGAACCAGGTCTAAACCAGGTCTAAACCAGGATTAAACCAGGACTAAACCAGGTCTAAACCAGGACTAAACCACCAGGACTAAACCAGGACTAAACCAGGACTAAAGTAGGACTAAACCAGGACTAAACCAGGACTAAACCAGGACTAAACCAGGTCTAAACCAGGACTAAACCACCAGGACTAAACCGGGACTAATCCAGGACTAAACCAGGACTAAACCAGGACTAAACCAGGACTAAACCACCAGGACTAAACCAGGACTAAACCAGGTCTAAACCAGGACTAAACCAGGTCTAGCCCAGGTCTAAACCAGGCCTAAACCAGGTCTAAACCAAGACTAAACCAGGTCTAAACCAGGATTAAACCACCAGGACTAAACCAGGACTAAACCAGGTCTAAACCAGGTCTAAACCAGGACTAAACCAGGACTAAACCAGGTCTAAACCAGGTCTAAACCAGGACTAAACCAGGACTAAACCAGGACTAAACCAGGGTGAACAAACAAAGGAAAGGAGGCGACAGAGGTGGAAAGACGATGTTCATATTTTAATCTTTGCAAAACGCGAATAAAAAAAGCAAAATACTCGTACTTAAACACATTACACATGTGATATAAGTATGCCGACCTTTGACATCACAATATGTTTGTCTACAATTTTTTGCACTTTGCGCTCTCGTACCAGCCACAAACACCTTTAGACACCTCCAGACCTTTAGAGCTCTGAAGTCCTGAAGGAGTATAACTTTATTATTACTTTTTATATCCACATTTGATTGTGGGACTTTGAATGATTTGCTTCTGATGATCAATAAAGTGTTGGTTAAACGCCGTTATATGGTGCAACATGTTGTGCTTATAAGTTTGCAGGCTACACCTTTAAGCTGGATTACAATGGTTGACACACGCCGCCTCCTCTTGCACATTCAAATTGTAGAAAATAAAAATGACTACGATGGAGGAGTTAAAAGATGTATTGTGTTTTCTGTTTGTGCAACCACTCTGCCTTGAGTTATAGGGGGGTCTGGAGAGAAAAGGTCATGAGAGGGCATGAGAAGAGACTGATAAGGAATCTACATCTACATTCCTCTCCAGCTTGCCTCCAGAAGGGGGAAGACCACTCCAAGCCACACCTCTCCTCTTGCACATTCATGCATATTCATTTCATGTGTTTTATATACGGATGTCTCTGAGTCAGTGGTTAGGTTCTGGGGAGATAGCGTCGTGAACTAACCATTGTTTAGGACTCAGAACCTCCAGAGCTCTGCTTAGAAATATTGTATCAGGGAATAAAGCGTTCATTTACTTGAATCGTCCGAATCCTAGTTATCTTTCTGGTATGTATTATTAGCTGATAGAATAGTATAGTGTTGACTTTATTCCATACCCTTACAGTGAACGAACACGCAAAGTTGGCTTACGTGGACAGGAAGTAAGTACAGGAAACAATATGGGATTCTGAAATAGTTTATTTGTGTTAACAGAAAAGCCAACAAAAAAGGAAGATAATGCTTTAGTCCTCCAGACCTTTAGAGCTCTGAAGTCCTCCAGACCTTTAGAGCTCTGAAGTCCTCCAGACCTTTAGAGCTCTGAAGTCCTCCAGACCTTTAGAGCTCTGAAGTCCTCCAGACCTTTAGAGCTCTGAAGTCCTCCAGACCTTTAGAGCTCTGAAGTCCTCCAGACCTTTAGAGCTCTGAAGGTCTTGTGCTGTATCAGGGTTTGGGGAGAAGACCAGGTCGTTGACAATATCGGGATCTCTTACAGCAGCAGAATCGACAAATCGCCGCCGTCACTGAACAAACTTGAATCCATCTCATACGGATCTTCTCGCCCAATTAATTTGAGTTTTCGCTCCTTTTCTTTGGCGTCCGTCTTATCTCTGTACAACTGCTCAACTGTGTCACAATTAATTTGAGTTTACTTTCAGTGAGCGATATCTCCAACGTGGCCGCACATCCGGGTCACGGTTGGATTTTTCGAGTCCGTAAAAACGCTCTATTGTCCAATTTCAGTCCGTTGTGGATTCAAACAGGATGTAGAAGGGACTGACTGCTCCGGCAAAAAACAAAATACCCACAATGCTCCTTGGAACGTGGTGTTGACTCTCCTGAACAAAAAGTCTTACTCAAACATGTGAATGAAAGAAAACACGACATTTTAACACGACTTAAAGCTCAGAAGAGTCAATGTTACACGTACAGAACCATTACCTACAACTGCTGTACCCTAGATAATTATGAAAGTTGTGTATTTTTCCCATTTACTTCCCCTCATAAGTATCTGGCACAGCGTTGACAGTCGGCACAGTTAGTTAACCCCTTCCTCCCCCGAGCAGCAGCAGCAGCCCCGGGGTCACTGGGTAATTTTCTCCATAAATGAGATCCACGATGCAGATAAAGCCGAGCCGTAAACAGAACGAACAGAGCCGCAGCAGAAGCCCATTTGTTTATTAACGAGACCGTTTTCCCCTCACCTCCGTAAAATAAA
>JAVJIX010000176.1:1670000-1755000 GCA_036785185.1 Paratrypauchen microcephalus
CTTTTAATTCTGTAAAACTGTAGAAAGAAAGAAAAAAGAAAGAAGGAAGGAAAGAAGGATGAAGGAAAAAGGAAGGAAGGAAAGAAGGAAAGAAAGAAGTATGGAAGGAAAGAAGGAAGGAAAGTAGGAAGGAAGAAAAGAAGGAAGGAATTTAGTAAAGAAGGAAAGAAAGAAAGAAATTTAGTAAAGAAGGAAAGAAAGAAAGAAAGAAAGAAGGAAGGATGCAAGGAAGGAAGGAAGGAAAGAAGGAAAAAAGGAAGGAAGGAAGGAAAGTAGGAAGGAAGGAAAAAGGAAGGAAGTTAGTAAAGAAGGAAAGAAAGAAAGAAGGAAGGAAGTTAATAAAGAAGGAAAGAAAGAAGGAAGGAAGGAAGTATGGAAGGAAAGTAGGAAGGAAAAAAGGAAAAAAAGGAAGGAAGTTAGTAAAGAAGGAAAGAAAGAAAGAAAGAAAGAAAGAAAGAAAGAAGGAAAGAAGGAAGGAAGTTAATAAAGAAGGAAAGAAAGAAGGAAGGAAGGAAGGAAGGAAGGAAGGAAGGAAGGAAAGAAGTATGGAAGGAAAGTAGGAAGGAAGGAAAAAAGGAAGGAAGTTAGTAAAGAAGGAAAGAAAGAAAGAAAGAAGGAAAGAAGGAAGGAAGTTAATAAAGAAGGAAAGAAGGAAGGAAGGAAGGAAGGAAGGAAGGAAAGAAGGAAGGAAGGAAGAGGGAAGAGAGGGAAACTTCCACAAAAGGGCCTTTAAAGGGACAATATCACGCTGTTTTCTGATGTTATATTTATATATTTACGTTTGTAAATGTAAGAATAATAAAAAAAAGAAAAGTAAAACAGCTTAATGTTCAATTTTAATGGATTCCTCAGGTGAAGACTTGTTTTTTAGACCTTTTTAATCTAGTGTGATTTTTATTTCCATTGTTACGTTATATATGTGCAAAATAAATAAATGATGTTTTTTTGTATTTGTAAAAAGTGACCATAAAGGCAAACATGAAGCTTTTGTCACTAATTGTCATAATTTGCATAAGTGTAACTTCAGTAATTGAGTAATGTACTTTATCAATCAATCAAACATTATTTATAAAGCGCTTTTCATACAAAAATGTAACACAAAGCTCCTTACAGTGATTAAGGATTAGAAGATTAGAAGATTGACTTTATTGATCTCACACAGGAGACATCGCTTTCTTTTCTTTCCTTCAAAGGTCCGACTCTTTAAGTCGTGTTCTAATGTCGTTTCCTCATCAAAAACACACCTGGAGTTGTGTTTTTTTGTTTCATTCACACATGTTTAACACACAAACCCTGAACATTTAGGCTTGAGTCCTTCTCTCAAACAGAAAACACTCTGTTCCACCTTGTGATGTCATGTGAAGGTGTTTCCATACAATTCATACATACAATTCCATACACCTCCACAAGTAAAAAGGAGCTGTTATCTTGAAAACGGACACTACATGACATCACAAGGTGGAACAGAGCATTCGTAGACAGACGAATAATAAAGTGTTACTCAAACATGTGTGAATGAAACAAAACACAACTCCAGGTGTGTTTTTGATGAGGAAACAACATTAGAACACGACTTTAAAGGTCCCATGGCATGAAATTTTCACTTTCTGAGGTTTTTGAACGTTAATGTGAGCTCCCCTACCCTGTTTAAGGCCCCCTCCCCATGGTTAAAAGTTGCAAAATGTCTAAACTGAGCTTTTATGCGTTAGAAAAAAACACAGCTCAAACGGCCGATTCTCAACAAGGCACCTTATTGACGTCAGCTCGAAAAATGCAGTTCCACCCCCGTCTGTCTGAACTCAGCGTCTCTGTAAATCACGCCCATAGAGTTTGGACTGCGGAGGAGCTACGCAATGCGAAATGCGTTTTTTTATTTGCCTGGAGGCACGTCCGAGTGTTTCTAGGCTCGGAAGTCCTTTACCCGACCCTCTGGACCTCTGAAACAGCAGTGGTTTAATTTTATTTTCTGTGGAAATGTGTTTATTTTTCAATGGAACACTTCTCATCTCCTCCTCCGCGCAAAAACGCGGAAGCGGGATCCAGCCAGTCTGAGCCAGAGCGCACAGCTGAAGAGGAGAGAGTGGAGAGTTTGGCCACGCCCCCACTCGCTACTATAGGCCATCTCTGTCCTCCTCATTTGCATTCAAGCAACAACGCCCATAATGGCCTGTTCAGAGAGAGATGTATGACTCTTTCTCATCTTATCTCTGTTTCTCATGCACTGAGTGTTGATTTTGAAGGATTCATTTACAGTATTAGGGAACCATTAAGGAGCCATATAAAAGCATCAAGAAGTACCATGTCATGGGATCTTTAAGAGTCAATTTTGCGTAATATAGGACTTTTAAAGTACACGCTCAATTACTCAATTTACACTTATGCAAATTATGACTATTAGGCTATGTTTACACTGCAGCCTGAAGTGACCCAAATCCAATTTTTTTGCCTCTATGCGACCATTTTTTTCAAATGCGACCCAGGCCACTTGGATCCGATACATATCCGATCTTTTGACATGCGACTTCAGTCTGAACGGCCAGGTCACGTTCATCCGACCTGGCCGTGTTTCCTCCAGCGAGTGCGGTACACAGTACTCGAGTTGAGAGGGGATGGGTGATGGCATCCTTCCTGAGGGAAAAAATAGTCAAAATCATCCCTCTTCTAAAACGGGCATCCCTTCTTCCATCCTTTGTGGCATTTATCAATCAGGCATGAAAATCCCTCACCTTTTGGCGAAATTCACTGTTTTGAAGTCAAAATAGGAGATCTACATGAATCGTGGCCAGTTCCAAGAGCCAATCATAGGCCGAACTGCGCTCCGGCTTCCAATCATGTTGCAGCATACCCACCGATCACGCTCCCGCCAATCATGACGATTAGCGTTGTTGTGTTTGCGCCTGTTCGCCGATCGGCTGTGAGCGAGCCCCGTTAATACTGTATGTAAGCTACGTTAATGCTACGTAAGAAGGAACTCTCACCTCGAGACTCGGGATAATTATGTCGGTTTCCACGTGCATACACGTGGACACGCGAATTATCGGACAACACCGCAAACTACGGAGCTGACCGTGTTCTTATGGGGTGAGTTATATTATATTATTTCTGCATCAAAGGGACATATTAGCTGACAGCAGGGCCCAGGGACTAAACCGGGACTAAACCAGGTCTGAACCAGGTCTAAACCAGGACTAAGGTGTGTGTGTGTGTGTGTGTGTCCCACCCCCCAAAAAAACCTTGTCCTTCTCCGTCTCCTCCTTAAAACAAATAAGCTGTACATGTTTTGGCTCTGGTACGACAGCAACTTTAGGCGACTTCCGTAAACATTGAGCACGCTCGCTGCACGTGACGTCGTTGTGTCCTCCAAGGCACATGCGGAACACTTTTGGGGCGTTTAACGTTCACACTGGAGATCACATACAAGTCGCATTTAATTGGAAATGTGAACGACCTCGCAAAAAAAAAACGGATTTCACAAAAAAATCGGAATTGAGCATTTAGCCCTGCAGTGTGAACGTAGTCTTAGTGACAAAAGCTTCATGGTGACTTACTTTTTTGTAAATATTTAAGTTGCCTTTATGGTCTACAAACATTATTTTTATTTATTTTGCACATATGTAACATAACAAAGAAAAAAAAAATCACAATAGATAAAAAAATAAGTGCAGGAAATGGCAAGTCTCCACCTTATGAATACATTAAAATTGAACATTATAGCTGTGCGTTACTTTTCTTTTTTCATTATTACATTTACAAACATTAGATTAAGTAAATTTGACTCAAACATGGATTAAAATTCAATGAAACATCCCATTTGGCATTTTGTTTTCAGATAATGTTCACTATTTGGGTGACAAAATAGTGCAAGTTTGGCCATCACTGTAATACAAGCAAGAACTAGCATGCTAACCACAGACATCCTGATTCACAAACAATAAAATAAACACAGACAGGACACAGTGGACTTATTTTGACCTCAAGAGCTGCTTATAGAATACAACTGTACTGGGCCAAAACACATTTTACTCAAATATATGAACAAATCTACGGTTTCTAGTGTATGTAAATGAATTCACGGTCGTGTTTACGGAAACCGAGATCAGCTGCGGATGTGCATGTATGAGAGCACTCTGCAGATAAGTCACTGAAATGTGAAAGAGAAGATACGAGATGTGTGGAAAAATCTGCTTTGAAGGAAACGTTTGAGGAGGAAACCAGTGACCGGCAAAAAAATGGAATTTATACGGAACCGAACCAGGCGGGTGCAAATATACGAGTATTTAAAGGAATAGTAATGTTTTTACAATATGAACCTTATTTCGGTGATAAAACAACACCCGTTTGGTGCCATTTGGAGCATTTCTGGAGATTTTGGAGTTTAGTGATATCCGTTTAAAGGAAAAGTAACGTTTTTTTACAATCTGAGCCTTCTTTCGGCAATAAAACAAGTAGTTTTACTCACCCATAGCAGTTTGGTGTCAATTGGAGTGGTATCGCAGAAGTTATGTTGAGCCGTTCTGTTCTACTAATGATCCCGTATCCGTTAGCGTGAGTGCTCGGGGCATTACTTTGCGGTGTCCAAATAACACAAACTTTAGCACTTTTCAAATCACAGAAGATCGCTGTGTCAGGGTAGACTTTTAGTAGATTCCAAAACGGCCTGAAACCCGATATCCAGCTATAGTTTCATTTGATGACGTCATCAGAGAGGACAGTGCGCATGCGTGAACTCGGCTGTTTTGTAAACACCGCTAGTCCGAAAGAAGCTAACACCGCTCTGAACTTTACTTTTCTGTTGCGATATCGGGTTTCAGGCCGTTTTGGAATCTACTAAAAGTCTACCCTGACACAGCGATCTTCTGTGATTTGAAAAGTGCTAAAGTTTGTGTTATTTGGAGAGCTCAAAAATAATGCCCCGAGCACTCACGCTAACGGATACGGGATCATTGGTAGAACAGAACGGCTCCAACATAACTTCTGCGATACTGCTCCAATTGACACCAAACTGCTATGGGTGAGTAAAACTACTTGTTTTATTGCCGAAAGAAGGCTCAGATTGTAAAAAAACGTTACTTTTCCTTTAACGCGAGTGCTCGGAGCAGGCGATTGCGGTCACCAAATGACAAACTTTAGCACTTTTCAGCTGACAAAAGCTCAATGTTAGCGTACAGTTTAGCTGGAGTCAAAATTGGTCTGTAATATGATATCCATCCATGGTTTCGTGTTTGGGTCCATTCTCAAAGCAACTAGCCACAGCTTTTTCAATTATTTTTTTATTTAACCTTTATTTAACCAGGAAAGTCCCACTGAGATTAATAATCTGGCCAAGATAGCTTCCTGGCCAAGACAGCGGCACAGATCAATACAATTACAAAACCATTTCAAAAACAATTTTCAAGCAATTACAGTCATACCTCACCTTACGAAAGACCCAACTAACGAATAATCTAAGTTACAAAACGCCTTTACGTAAAATTTTCGTCTCTAAATACAAAAGAAAATTTGAGTTACGAAAGTTACACTTGTAAATACTCTCCCAACACCCCGCTGGCCTCCCATTGGCTAGGAACGAATCAGGCCTTTTACATTGCGACTCTACTTACGAAAAAAAAAACCTTTGAGCAAGATTTTAAACTGTCCTATATAGACCAGTTCCTTTCGTTTCCAGTCTTTTTGTAGATTGTTCCAAATTGTGGGAGCAGAATACTGGAACTCCCCTTTACCAGCTTCTGTGCGAACACTTGGCACAGTCACAGCAGTGCTTCCTGAGAGCGTAAAGAATAATGTCCAGTTGCTCTTGGTTGAAGATAACTCCGGATTGTGATGAGGATGCCTGCGAAAACTCAACTGTGCGCTGTCCTCGTCATTCAATCGAAAACATGGATGGATATCGTATTACAGGCCACTTTTTACTCCAGCGAAACTGTAGGCTAACATCAGCTTTTGTCATCTGAAAAGTGCTAAAGTTTGTGTCATTTGGTGACTACGACACACGTTAAACGGATATCGCTAAAGCACAAAATCCCCAGAAATGCTCCAAATGACACCAAAGCGCTATGAGTGAGTAAATGACGTTTTATTAACGAAATAAGGTTCAGATTGTAAAAACCTTACTATTCCTTTAAAGTGCGACTAAACACCTAAACTCCGCCCACAAACGCATTTCAAATAAGGCGGCGTCTGGAGGACTAGAGGGAAAGTGAGGTGGGAGGAGGGGTAGTCCTGTGTGATGTCATGTAGTACTTGAAACGGGAGCCAGGACACACTCATTTGTCCGCGTTTTTGACGAAAACGCAGACAATTGACCTAGTTTGGACTAAAATTCCTTCCCGAAAAGGCAAAGGAACAGTAGATAATGCTAAAAAACACACACACACAGTATAAAATAAACACAAACAAAGGTTGATATAGTGTTTAGTTTCACTTAGAAACTTCAGGTTTTAAAAAGGTGACAAAAGAGCACCTTTGTCCCTGTAAACTCACCTTAATTTCATTTCATATTTGTTCATTTTTCCATAATCAACTAAACTACTAAATATAACTATCCCGGGTTTGTTTTTAGTTTTGTTTAATTCTGTTAAGTTAAACAACACACTAGAGTCACTCATTTTCTAAATGTTTCCAATTTGCATAGGTTTGGATAAAAGCATGACCCCTGTATAAAACGCCTGGACAAAGTACAATAATCCCTCGTTTATCGTGGGGGTTATGTTCCAGAAATAACCCGCAATCAGAGGAATACGCGAAGTAGGACAACTTTATATTTTACAAATATTCTACATGTTTTAAGGCTGTAAATGCCTCACCACACACATTATACACTTTTCTCAGAATGGAATTAACATTTTCTCACATTTCCTCTCTAGTTTAAACACTCAAACTTTCATAGATTTTCAACCAAATGTATTAATAGTGACGCGTGGGGGCTCCTGGCGGAGCCCCACCGGACGCATGAGGGGAGTGGAAACATGAGTCACTGGATCCGCAGGAAGCACCGCGCTCATCCAACGGCAATGCCATGTCCCGGGACGCGACGCACACCAACCCCTTGGAGAAGTGCGCGACACGTGCACCCCTCATTGTGGTCAAATCCGTGACAGAGCAGCATGACCGGCGCGAGGCCGCGCGTACACCGGGGCTGCGAGCACGAGATCAAACCGCTCTCAGCCCGAGCCACAAACCAGCCGCACGAAACCAGCAAAGAGCGGCACGTGGTGGTTTAATCCTGGTTTAGACCTGGTCTAGTCCCGGTTTAGTTCTGGTCTAGACCTGGTTTAGTCCACGTTTAATCCTGGTCTAGTCCTGGTCTAGTCCCGGTCTGGTCCTGGTCTGGTCCTGGTCTGGTCCCGGTCTAGTCCCGGTCTAGTCCCGGTTCCCCCGCATCCCCCATCTATCGGCAAAGGTCTACAGTCTCTTAGCCAATCAGGACGCAGAACACAATGTTACGCTATAAAAAAATATTGAAAATAAATAAATAAATAATTTTATTTTTTTTAAATCCGCCAAACAGCGAGGTGAACCACGATAAAGCGAGGGACCACTGTATAAGAAAAAGTGGAGTAAAAAGTTTATTTTTACAGGTATCGATTCCCAATTTGAAATTTGAGTGGTCAACAACTTATTGTATTGACAGATAGTGTATTTTAGACCTCAGCTATGAACAGCAGCTATAGACACCTTTTTTAATTTACAAAAAAATTAGGCGAGGATAAAAAAAAAAAAAAAACACTTTTTATTTGGTGTTCCAAGGTGTGTAACTTTTTTCCAATCACATTTGGAGTGAATGTAAATGCTGAGGGTAAAACTAGAGAACGTTCCCTTTACACAGAGACCAAACATTTGTATATAATCCATATACTTCAATAACAGGAATGATTTTAGTTTGGAGAGGTCAAAAAAAGAGTCCATTGTAAGGGGTTAAATGGATTTTATTTGGTTAAATCTGTTAAATTTAGTTAAACATCTCAGACTCACCTGTTCCTCCACCTGGTCTGGAGACAAACGAGGGGGCGTGGCCTCAGACGGACGGATTTAAAGCCTCTGGGGGGAGGTTTTGGGCCAGACCATGTGATGTGGAGGGGAGAATCAGTTTCAGTTCCTTTTGTTTTTGTTGGTTTTGTATATTTGATTTTGAAGTTTCAGTGTTTATAGATGATGTTAAGCACTTTCATTTAAAGGCGACTTAGGCCGTTGAAGTAAATCGACGGGGAAATTTAAATAAAAGTGAAGTTCCCTCATATCCAACCTGAAGATTGTGGACTCACCTGGAGGGAGGAGCTTCCTGTGGGGGAATATAAAACCAGCTCAGCTCAGCCTCTCAGGGAGTCTCATCAGTGTTGCTGGGTACACGTGGGTTTTTTATTAGTTTTGTTAATTTCTGTTGCTTATGCCTAATTTTTTTTTTTTTTTTTTTGTAAATACAGCTCTGGGAAAAAAATAAGAGGCCATTGCATTTTTTTTTTTAAATCAGCATCTCTACATGTATTCCAGCCATTCTATTCCAGCGTCTGTTGAATTCCAACACAAACACAAAGCTGAGCTACTTCAGCTCTTGCACCAGGAGTGGAATAAAGTCACCCAAGAACAATGTGAAAGACTGGGACTAAACCAGGTCTGAACCAGGACTAAACCAGGTCTGAACCAGGACTAAACCAGGTCTAAACTAGGACTAAACCAGGACTTAACTAGGACTAAACCAAGACTAAACCAGGACTAAACTAGGACCCAAGAACAATGTGAAAGACTTGTGGAGAGCATGCCAAGACACATGAAAGCTGTGATTAAAAATAAGGGTTATTGCACCAAATATTGATTTCTTTGCATTGTTTAAGGTCTGAAAACATGGATCTTTTTTGTTATTTTGACAATTTTTCATTTTCTGCAAGTAAATGTTCTAAACGATAATATTTTTATTTGGAATTTGGGGGAAATGTCAGTAGTTTATAGACTCAAACAAAAATGTTCCTTTTGCCCAAACACAGACTTATAAGTAGTAAAATCAGAAAAACGGATAGTTTTGCAGTGGTCTCTTATTTTTTTCCAGCGCTGTAACTATTGCTCAAAAATACAATAATATGTTTGTGAATAGGGTTGCCTCTCCACAGAGCTGACCTGTAATGTAGCCTATAGTTGTCCAGCAACCACATGGTAATTATTAGTAGACAAATAAAAGAAAATACAGAAATTATTAGTAGACAAAAAAAAAAAATATAAGAAACTACCTTCATTTTGTTGAAACAATGTTTTTTGTTTTTTGTTTTGTTTTTTGGTTGCCATGATACCACGGTGTATTTTGAATAAACCTTTGGGACAAATGGAATACAGTGGTACCTCACCTTACGAAAGACCCAACAAACGAAAATTCAAGTTACGAAACGTGAAATCTCAAAAATTCAAATAATGCGCGCTCAGCCACACACATTATACGCTTTTCTCAGACTGGATTTAAACTTTTCTCATGTTTGTCTCTCGTTTAAACACTCAAACTTTCATAGATTTTCAACAAAATGTATTAATAGTGAAGTGTGGGGGGAAGGGGGAGGGCTGCGAGCACGAGACCCGTGCTCAAACCGTGCCTCCTCCAAAACAGGATTAAACCAGGTCTAAACCAGGATTAAATCACCGCGGCTCTTGCCTGCGTTCGTTCATGCTCTCACACTGTGTGCGGTCCCGAGGGGAGGCACATCCCCTTCCCTCCTCGCTGCTCGCCTCAGCCGTGACTCGTGAGGTACACCGGCAGAGCTAGCACGAAACCAGGAAATAGAAAATGGTTTAATCCTGGTCTAGAGGAGGCACGGTTTGAGCACGGGTCTCGTGCTCGCAGCCCCGCGCCGGGTCATGCTGCGCTATCACACACTTCTCCGCCCTCCCCCTTCCCCCCACGCACGCAGTCGCTGCTCGCCTCAGCCGTGACTCGTGAGGTACACCGGTGCTGCTGCTAATAGCAGAGCTAGCACGAAACCAGGAAATAGACCCACACGCTGCGCTTTAATCCACCTGGTCTAGTCTTGGTTTAGTCCAAGTCTAGACCTGGTCCAGTCCTGGTTTAGTCCTGGTCCAGTCCAGGCTTAGACCTTGGTCTAGACCTGGTTTAGTCCACGTTTAGTCCTGGGTCTACAGTCTCTTAGCCAATCAGGACGCAGAACACAGTGTTACACTATAAAAAAAAGTTACACTATAAAAAAAAAACTTGGATCGGGGCCTTGGAACGAATCAGGCTTTTTCCATTGAAATAACTACTCAACTTACGAAAAATTCACGTTAGGAAACCACTTCTGGAACGAATTAATTTCGTAAGGTGAGGTACCACTGTATTTGTTTAAGACCACACTGTCCAGCTTCCCCACACTTGTATTGGTGATTTTCAGATGATTTATTTATTTGTTTATTTGGAAGGGACAATGCATATTCATGAACGCACAATTTGTATAAGATCACACAAACCGACATAAATATGCCGGATTTAGCACAGTGCTAATTTCCATCCGCAGTCCCAGACATAAAGATATAGCAGACAACAGAAAATATGATTATAGAACGTGATGTTGTGATGTGATGCTCCCAGATGAGGCGAGAAACAGATTTCTCTATTGATTACATTTAATTTTCTTTCTTTTCCCAGTAACCAAAAGGTAAACAAATGTTGAACCTGATCATTTCCATTAGACTAAACCTAAAACCTCATTTTATTACAACAAAAACGTGCATTGGAACAACATCCCTCTGCGTTACAGATGATCGTCTTATAGAACGTGGTGGCGTCATCTTAAATCATCACTCCGGTCCGAGGATTCTCCGTCCACGGCCTCTCCTGCAGTGCATGCTGGGAGCCCACTGTATGTAGATGGATGAGCCGTCCCCCGGGGCTCAGCTGGACGTCCTAAACCGGGGTCAAGGTGGGTCCTGTCCCCCCGACCATCACTTTGTCCACCGGGCAGGACGATTTACAGCCTCACCCCTCCTCTTCCTCTCCATCACCCATCCCCATCATCTTCCTGCTCCTGTTTTGATTTGTTGCGTTCTTACTGTGCGCGGGCTCGCCTCTCCGCAGATCCGAACACGACCTAGTGGCGTCACCCGTTTGTTAGTTCTACACAAGCCTATCGACGTACTGCGCAACATTTTAGGCAAAGCGATAAGTTTATGAGCGTTTTATGAGTGTTTTTTCGCCACTTTCAGAGGACAGAGTGGAGTTTTGCCACTGCACTAGCATGCTAATGTGCACTTCCTGATTATCTGACGCTTTATAACCAGGTGCAGACAGTACGCAGGAGATTTTGATCTGCTTAAAGGGCCCGTAGGACACTATTTTCTGATTTATGTTATTTTCTCATCACAGAAAACACTTTGTGATGTCACACTGTGCTACAGGAAGTGCTCCACTGCGTTTATAAAGTCCATACACCTTCACTAGAAGCAGGTGGATATACAAACAGCCCTGGAAATGCCCTTCTCTACTGAACAAAAGGTAAAACGGAACTCCTCTCCATCCTTCTGTTCTTTCTTTTCCTCCTCCTCTTCTTCCTCTCCTTCCTCTTCTTCCTTTTCCTCCTCTTCTTTCTCCTCTCCCTCCTACCCCTCCTTCCTCCCTCTTTCTCTCTAGTTTATCCATCCTCCTGCAATTCCTCCTTCCTCCCTCTCTTCTCTCCACACTCCCTCCTTCCTTCCTCCCTCTTTCTCTCTCTCCACACTCTCTCCCTCCTTCCTCCCTCCCTCTCTCCACACTCCTTCCTTCCTTCCTCCCCCTCTCTCTCTCTCCACACTCCCCCTCTCTCTCTCTCCTCACTCTCTCCCTCCCCCTCTTTCCTCCTTCCTCCCTCTCTCTCTCTCTCTCTCTCCGCACTCTCTCACTCTCTCTCTGCACTCTCTCTCCTCCTTCTCCCTCTCTCTCCACACTCCCTCCCTCCTGCCTTTCTCTCTCTCTCTCTCTCTCTCTCCTGTAGTTTATCTGTCCTCCTGTGAGTCCCCGTGTGTTCCTCCTTCCTCTCTCCTCCTCCTGTCTCCCTCCCTCCTTCCTCTCTTCCTTCCTCCCTGTTTCTCCCCACCCTCCCTCCCTCTCTCCTGTCGTTTATCTGTCCTCCTGTGGTTCCTCGGAGCACATGGAGCCCTCACGCTCCACTGAAGACAGATCAGATGTGCTGCTCGTCTGTGTGCTCGTAAAACATCCCCCGGAAACACTGTGACCTCCTCACCTCTCTCCTCCTCATCCCTCTATCCTCCTCATCCCTCTATCCTCCACTCCTCCTCACCTCTCTCCTTCTGTCCTCCTCATCCCTCTATCTTCCTCTCCTCCTCACCTCTCTCCTTCTCCTCCTCTCCTCTCTCCTTCTCTCCTCCTCATCCCTCTATGCTCCTCATCCCTCTATCCTCCTCTCCTCCTCATCCTTCTCTCCTTCTCTCCTCCTCATCCCTCTATTTTACACTCCTCCTCATCCCTCTATCCTCCACTCCTCCTCACCTCTCTCCTCCTCATCCCTCTATCCTCCTCACCTCTCTCCTCCTCATCCCTCTATCTTCCTCTCCTCCTCACCTCTCTCCTTCTCCTCCTCATCCCTCTATCCTCCTCTCCTCCTCACCTCTCTCCTTCTCTCCTACTCATCCCTCTATCCTCCTCTCCTCCTCACCTCTCTCCTCCTCATCCCTCTATCCTCCTCTCCTCCTCACCTCTCTCCTTCTCTCCTCCTCATCCCTCTATCCTCCACTCCTCCTCACCTCTCTCCTTCTGTCCTCCTCATCCCTCTATCCTCCACTCCTCCTCACCTCTCTCCTTCTCCTCCTCATCCCTCTATCCTCCTCTCCTCCTCTCTGTCCACTATCCTCCTCTCTCTTCCCCTCTCTTCTCCTTCAACCTGTCTGTCCTCTCCTCTCCTTTCCTTTTCTCTCTCTCCTTTACACCTTGGTTTCTCTCACCTCTCTCTTCTTCTCACCCCTTTCTCCTCTTCCTCCCATCTCGCTCTCATCCCCTTCTCCACTTTCCTCCATTCTCCTCCTTATCTCTCCTACTCATCCCTCTATCCTCCTCTCCTCTCTCACCTCTCTCCTCCTCATCCCTCTATCCTCCCTCTCCTCCTCCTCCCTCTCCTTCTCTCCTCCTCATCCCTTCTATCCTTCCTCACCTCTCTCCTTCTGTCCTCCTCATCCCTCTATCCTCCACTCCTCCTCACCTCTCTCCTTCTGTCCTCTGTCTCTCCTCCCTCTGTCCTACTCCCTCTCCTTTTCACCTCTCTCCTTCTGTCCTCCTCATCCCTCTATCCTCCACTCCTCCTCACCTCTCTCCTTCTGTCCTCCTCATCCCTCTATCCTCCTCTCCTCCTCACTTCTCTCCTTCTCTCTCCCTTCTTTCTTTCGAAAAAATCCTACCCATAATCCTTTAGGACATTATAAGAAAAACAGTAAAATTTCGTAACTCTGAAAACTACGGAAGCCGACAGAGGCCATGTTCGTAATGATTATTTTCCACCTTAATAACGAGAAAATTAATTTGAGATCTCGAGAAAACGACACAATTATTCCATGATCTCGAGAAAACTCTGCATCTCCGTTGGTAAAGACGAAGTCGGGCCAGTCTTCTGCGGAGGCGCCGCGGAATAATCTGGAAATGATCCCGAATTAAAAGACGTCATGCAGTCTCCCCCTGTGTCAGCCCCTGGTCAAAATATGGCCTATCAGCTGATCAATTACTTTTCGGACTATAAGTCGCTACTTTTTCTAACACTTCGGACCCTGCGGCTTTAACCCGAGCTCCACTGCACGTGTCAGGAATCAACAGTTCTGCGAGACTGAGTTCAGGGGGTTTACCCTTAAAGTTAAACTTTAAACTTTATTTTAAGGCTTCCAGAGGCAACAGGCCATTTTACACTTGTTTTACTGCCGTGTTTCTGCCGTAGGCGCTGTTCGAAAAAAGCATGTACCGGTATTTACTTTTGTGTACCATCTTTCTGTATAAATATCTCAAGTTACAATGTGGACACCTGTGGCTTATAGTCAGGTGCGGCTTATGTACAAATCTTATTTATTTATTTATTTTTATTTGGTTGGTGCGGCTTATAGTCAGGTGTGCTCTATAGCAGTGTTTCCCAACCTTTTTTGTCTTGTGTACCCCCTGAGCCTTTTTGTCATACCTCGAGTACCCCCTCACTCTACAACACCTATAAGTAAAACGTGACACAACAGATTATTCAATGGAAATCATTTTATTTCAGCTCCTTAATTTGAAATTTGAAATCTCAGGCATTTTTTTCTCTTTTAACTCAAATTTACTCAAATTAGAATTAAAAAATTCCAAAAAATCTCCCCCTGCGCCTGGCAGCGACACTGCCGTGTACCCCCTGCAGTGTGCTCACGTACCCCTAGGGGTACTTGTACCCCTGGTTGGGAAACACTGTTCTATAGTACAAAAAGTACAGTATTATTCCAGACATTCTAATGACCAAAAACACGTCTATTCAGAATGAGAAATATCAGACTGTCACAACGTGGGCGTAGACGTTTCAGTTGTTTTCTCAAGATCATGGAATAATTGTTTCGTTTTCTCGAGATCTCAAATTAATTATCTCATTATCTCGGGATAACAAGGAAGAAAAAATATTGGTTATGAACATGGCCTCTGTCGACTTCCGTAAGAGTCAATTTTGTGTTATATAAGAACTTTAAACAATATATCTGTACTGGAATAACACCTTTTTTCCATTTCAAAAACAATCCTACCCATAATCCTTCAGGACATTACAAGAAAACCTGTTAAATTTCCTAACTCTGAAAACTACAAAACATGAAACACTAAAACGAGAGAACTCCCCAAAACCGCTGTATTTTGGAGACAGTAAAAAGTCTTTATGGTCGGAGCGTGTTCGTATGACGCCCATAAACAGCGATGCGTGTTAGCGTTAGCGCCATTAGCGTGTTAGCGTTAGCTCCATTAGCCTGATGAAGTCCTGATAATTCGCTGTAGTTTTATGGGCTCGGGATGAACAAAGCGTCGGATGGGTGGTGCAGAGGGGCCCGTGGGGTTTAGTGTTTTCTATTTGTGTCTTTTATTCAAGGTGATTGCAAAAAATGAAGTGAACTTTTTTTTTTTTTAATCTAATAACATCTTCTATTGAGGAAGCGACTTTATTGATCTCACACAGGAGAAATTCTTCTCTGCATTTAACCCATCCTGTTATTAGGAGCAGTGAGCAGCACATTACTGCGCCCAGGACCATCTCCATGATCTTCTTGCTTCAGTTTGGTCAGGACCTCAGCTGGAGGATTTTACCTGGAGCATGTTTTGTGTTGATGGGGGAAACCGGAGGAAACCCACCCAGACACGGGGAGAACACAGAAAGGCTCGGGCGACCCGGGGATCGAACCCGGAACCTTCTTGCTGTGAAGCATGATTGCTAGCCACTCAGCCACCACTCAGCTTCACACTTCTAGCAGAGTGGTTAGCCTCCGTAACTAATATATAAATAACAACTTTCTATAATAATAATAATAATACATTATTACTAGGAGTGTCCATCACTTTCCTGTCTCCATGGAGATTTATTTGCATTGCTTGGAATGTTCAGCAATGTGGCATTAAATGATAAATCATGGGTGGTTTGGTGGTTTGTTGGTTTGTTGGTTTGGTGGTTTGTTGGTTTGGTGGTTTGGTGGTTTGTTGGTTTGATCATTTGCTGGTTTGTTGATTTGTTGGTTTGGTGGTTTGGTAGTTTGTTGGTTTGGTGGTTTGGTGGTTTGTTGATTTGGTGATTTGTTGGTTTGGTGTTTTGTTTTATTTGTTGGTTTGGTGTTTTTTGGTTTGTTGGTTTGGTAGTTTGTTGGTTTGGTGGTTTGTTGGCTTAGTGGTTTGTTGGTTTGTTGGTTTGGTGGTTTGGTGGTTTGGTGGTTTGTTGGCTTGGTGCTTTGTTGGTTTGTTGGTTTGGTGGTTTGGAGGTTTGTTGGTTTGTTGGTTTGGTGGTTTGGTGGTTTGGTGGTTTGTTGATTTGGTGGTTTGTTGATTTGGTGATTTGTTGGTTTGGTGTTTTTTTTATTTGTTGGTTTGTTGGTTTTTTTGGTTTGTTGGTTTGGTAGTTTGTTGGTTTGGTGGTTTGGTGGTTTGGTGGTTTGTTGGCTTTGTTAGCTTTGACTTTGACTTTGACTTAGTGGTTTGTTGGTTTGCTAGTTTGGAGGTTTGTTGGTTTGTTGGGTTTGTTGGTTTGGTGGTTTGGTGGTTTGGTGGTTGTGTTGGTTGGTTGTTCATTTACAAACAAAATTCCATTTCTCTCACCTCAGACGAACAGAGTTTAACGTTTCGCTCATTGATTCAGTTTTTGTTTTTTACTCCCGTTCTATATATTTTTTCTTACTTTTTTCCTCATAAGCATATCGTATTTGTTTTGATATGACGGACCGTGTGTGTCACTGATTGGCTACTCCACTTGTCAATCACGTCCATCTGAACTCAACAATTCAGCAGTGACCAGACTAACATCTTTGTAAAGTATTGGAAAAGTGTATATTCGGGATCCCAGGCAACAATCCAATCCAACCCTTTTCTATTTACAGAAGTGACCAGTGATTCACGGGTTTGGTAACTTCTGTGGTTGTGTATATCATGTCGCAGAGTGAATATTGTCTCTCCATAGTACCTCCGTCGTCCATCTCTGAAAAACTATGAATATGTCCAAGTGCCATGTTTCCAACGTTATTGCTTTGTTTTTTACTTTCGCAATTCCGTCCATCTTTTTTTTGTTTTGTTTATATTGCTCCGTTTGCAGACCTCATCTCATCTCTTTCTCTCTCCCGCAAAAGAAATGTTCCAATCTCTCTCCGACACATACAGTGGCCTCTCATCGGAGTCGCCTGCTGTTTCGGTCCTGATCGAGCCATCACCCAGAAAGAGCCAGACAGGGGGGCAGGCGTCGCACCATTCCACCCCCGCCGGAGTGCACTGTCACTGGGGGAGCGAAACAATCAGGCCCCCCTCCCACCTCCGCACCTCCAGGAGTCTCAGGCGAAGGGGGAGGGTTTGTCTGCGCACAAAGAATCGCAAACATGTCAAAGCAAGTTTTATACTTTACTTTTCCAGCGAGATTAAAGGGCCAATTTTACTCTATTTCTGATTTATGTTATAATGGACTAAATCAAGACCAAGTCAGGTCCAAACCAGGTCTAAATCAGGTCTAACCCAAGTCTGAACCAGGATAAAACTAGACTATTCCAGGATTCACCCAGATTAAACCAAATATAAACCCAGTCTGAGCCAGGACTAAACCAGTTCTAAAGCAGGTCTGGACGAGAACTAAACCAGGTCTAAACCAAGTCTAAAGCAGAACTAAACCAACCCTAAACCAGGTCTGAATCATGACTAAACCAAGCCTAAACCAGGTCTGAACCAGGATTAAACCAATTCTAAAGCAGGTCTGGACGAGAACTAAACCAGGTCTAAACTAGGTCTGAACCAAGTCTAAACCAACCCTAAACCAGGTCTGAATCAGGACTAAACCAAGCCTAAACCAGGTCTGAACCAGGATTAAACAAATTCTAAAGCAGGTCTGGACAAGAACTAAACAGTCTGAATCAGGACTAAACCAGGTCTAAACCAGGTCTGAACCAGGATTAAACCAATTCTAAAGTAGGTCTGGACAAGAACTAAACAAAGTCTGAACCAGGACTAAACCAAGCCTAAACCAGGTCTGAACCAGGACTAAACCAAGCCTAAATCAGGTCTGAACCAGGATTAAATCAAGCCTAAACCAGGTCTGAACCGGGACTAAACCAATTCTAAAGCAGGTCCGGACAAGAACTAAACAAATCCTGAATCAGGAAAAAAAACAGGTCTAAACCATGACTAAACCATGACTAAACCTGGCCTGAACCAAGATTAAACCAACTTTAAACCAGGTCTAAACCATGACTAAACCAGATCTAAACCAGTTCTGAACCCTGGCTGAGTCCTTGGTTTAGAAATAAGCCTTGACCCTCAGTTTTCAGACAGTGTAATCTAACGTGTGTTTGTGTGCGGGAGTCAATAGCAGGTCTCTTTCTGCAGTGGCCACAGACCGGGGTAATTCTGGAGCTGCCGATGCATTTTCAGCCTGGGTTTGTTCTATGAATCTTAAGTGGACTCGGCTTTCAACAAGTGCTCGACGTCTCACTGTATCTTTGCATATAGACAGCCTCTTTGGTCTGTCTGGGCCCGGCTCTGGGGTGGCCACTGAGAGATTTCTGCACAAGACTACAGCAAGGAGGGGAGAAAGAGGTTAGAAAGCAAAGCATGGCGTGTAAGGCGTAGACTGCATCCACATAAGTCCTGGTTTGTTTCTGGTTTAGTCTTGATTTGGTTTTGGTTTTGGTCTGGTTTGGTCCTGGTTTAGTCCCTCGGTTTTACCTGTTCTAGACCTTGTTGGGAGGGGAGGCTCAGTTAGAAAGAATGGAGTGAGAAACTAGACTGCGTCCACATTAGTCCTGGTTTGGTTCTGTTATAATCCTAGTTTAGTCCTGGATTAGTTTTGTTTTGGTTCTGGTTTACTCCTGTTGTAGAATTTTTATTTGTTTTGTCTGTTTTTCAGAATACATCTCTTTAAAGGTGCATTGTATAACTTTTCTGGTGGACGGTCCATGAAATGCTTTTATTATTATTTATTTTTATTATTTGTTATTGCTTTATCTGGAATTTTTCACAGTATGCTATTAAACCTTTCTATTTTCATGGAGACCAAACCAGACTGAGCTACAGTTCAGATCTATGAAGGGGCGACCTCGCTAACAGTCTTTTCTGGGTATTTTCAAGATATAAAACCACCTTTAACCACCAACCAATTTAATAAATGTGATGTACAGTAGAGCTGTTTAATCTTGTTTTAAGAGCCACGTTTATTCTCTGGCTTTTAACACCACGTGAGCTGTGTGTGGTCCTCTGTTGTCTTTATTTATTTATTTACTTATTTATTTATTTATTTATTGTTTTTTTTTACTGTATTTATACATTCAATTCTTTTTAGTACTGCTTTTTATTTATTTGTTGTTGTGGTTATTATAGTTGTTGTTGTCGTTGTTGTTATAGTTGTAGTTGTTATAGATGTTGTTATAGTTATTATACTTGTTATAGTTGTTGTTCTAGCTGTTGTTGTTGTTGGTATAGTTGTTGTTGTCATAGTTGTTGTTATAGTTGTTGTTATAGTTGTTGTTATAGTTTTTGTTGTTGTCATAGTTGTTGTCATAGTTGTTGTCATAGTTGTTGTTATAGTTGTTGTTATAGCTGTTGTTATAGATGTTGTTATAGGCCTAGTTGTTGTTGTTATAGTTGTTGTTGTTGTTATAGTTGTTTTTATAGTTGTCGTTGTCATAGTTGTTGTTGTTGTTATAGTTGTTGTTGTTGTTATAGTTGTTGTTTTTCATTTCATTTCATTTTATTTATAAGGACAATGTACAGTTACATTAAGCACAAAGGCAGAGATGCTTGTACCAGATTCTAGCTTTACAGCTAATTTCCATCTGTAGTCCTTTGGGGAGGGTTTTTTTTTATAGTTGTCGTTGTCATAGTTGTTGTTGTTGTTATAGTTGTTTTTGGTGTCATAGTTGTTGTTGTTATAGTTGTTGTCATAGATATTGTTGTTATAGTTGTTGTTGTTATAGATGTTGTTATAGTTGTTATAATCATTGTTGTTGTCATAGTTGTTGTTATAGTTGTTGTTGTTGTTATAGCTGTTGTTGTTGTTATAGTTGTTGTTGTTGTTATAGCTGTTGTTGTTGTTATAGTTGTTGTTGGTGTCATAGTTGTTGTTGTCATAGATATTGTTGTTATAGTTGTTGTTGTTGATGTTATAGATATTGTTATAGTTGTTATAATCGTTGTTGTTGTCAGAGTTGTTGTTATAGTTGTTGGTGTTATGGTTGTTGTTATAGTTGTTGTTGTTATGGCCGTTGTTGTTACAGTTGTTGTTGTCGTTTTTGTTGTCATTGTTATAGTTGTTGTTATTGTTGGTTTCTATTAGTTTCTTTCATCTGGAACATAATTCTGCTGACTTTAGTTAAATATTTTACTATGCAAAGCACTTGTCTGTGCATAGTAAAATATTTGTCTGTCTTGTTTATAAAATGTACTATACAAATAAAGTTGTAATGGACTGGATTAATGTCATACTGTGAAACATTCCAGGCAGATGTATTCCAATGACATTTTCATTGAAACAAGCAGGTGACGGACCCCAACCAAAAATGACATAATGCACCTTAAAGTAAGACCCAGTATGTCTCTTTATATTCGTAGTCATGTGGTCAAATACACAGCAGTGCCTGGATCCTCTCAGTTTTTGGTGAAATCAAGTGAACATAAATGAAGTCAGATAAATGTCCTTGTTGTATAAAAGCTCACAGTGTCTCCCTCTTGACTTGTTATTACCTTCATGTTGTAAGGATATGAACCTGGGCCCCTCACCGGCTCATATTGGACCCCGGTATTTGTGAAGCCGCGGTCGGGACAAAGGAGATGGGGTCGTGTGCCCAAATGCTTAATGTGAATCTTAATGGAGCCGGCAAAGTCATTATCTCCAAATCCGGTGAGCCCTCTGGAGTGGGGGTGCAGCCGGGGCATGACTGGCAATTCCATCGGCAGGATTTGGGTGGCCCGCGCCAAATTCACCCTCCGCATGCAGCCTCATACAGGTGCAAGGGGAGGGAGGGGGCAAAGTCAACGAGAAGGGCCTCTGCCTCTTCACTTCAGACAATGAGGTCAAGGAAGAGGGTTTCAGTATAGCAACGAGGGGGGTGGAATATGTAATGAAAACTAAAAAATTCATTCGTTTGAGTTGCCTATCGATGCCTACGACAACATGTTTGACCTCCACCAATCACATCCATAAGTAAATACTGGGTTATATTTAGTGAGGAACTTTTATTTAGATTTGTAGTTTTCAGACATCATACGTTTTCATAATGTAACAGTGCTCTTACTTGAGTAAAAGTATGAAAATATTGGAACATTTGTGTTTTTTGTGCTGTTCCTTTTTAAATTTGTGTGTCTATTCTTTGAAAATACCAAATTTAAACAAAGCTTCTTCACTTTAGACAAAGACGCAAAGGAAATCCATTCATTAGGGTTGCCTATCTATGCTTACTACAACATGTCTGACCTTCACCAACATTCATCCCAATCATGTAGACCAGGGGTGCCCAACCAGTCGATCGCGATCTACCAGTCGATCGCAGGCAGAGTGTCAGTCGATCGCGTATGGCTCCGTTCAGACTGCAGGGCTTAATGCTCAATTCTGATTTTTTTGTGAAATCCGATTTTTTTGCGAGGTCGTTCACATTTCCAATTAAATACGACTTGTGATCTCCAGTGTGAACTTTAAACGCCCCAAAAGTGTCCCGCATGCGCCTTGGAGGACACAACGAGGTCACGTGCAGTGAGCGTGCTCAGTGATTACGGAAGTCGCCTAAAGTTTCTGTCGTACCGGAGCCAGAACATGTACAGCTTATTTGTTTTAAGGAGGAGACGGAGAAGGAGAAGGACGAGGTTTTTGGCCACGGTGTTTTGTGGGGCAGTGGCAGCAACGTCTGTAGAAATGAACATGTTGGTGTGCATTCGCAGCCAAGAGTGGTGGGATTGCTACGTGCTTCGCCGCTTCACTGACATGGAGTTCATATTCTATTTTCGCATGACGAGAAGAAAGTTTGTGTACATTTGTGAGCGCCTACTTGTACCACTCTCGCTGGAGGAAACACGGGCAAGTCGGATGAATGCAACCTGGCCGTTCAGACTGAAGTTGCATGCCAAAAAATCGGATATGTATCGGTTTTAGGACCACATATCTTGGGCTATATTCACACTGCAGCCTGAAGTGACCCAAATCTGATTTTTTTTTGCCCTTATGCGACTTTAAAAATAATCTCACTCCAAAAGCCCATATTTGCCATGTCTAATAGGTCATTTTTAAATTATCTAGAATGCATCCCCCCAATGTGGGGGATGGAGTAACTAAAAAATCTATTCATTTGGGTTGCCTATTGATGCCTACACTACTACCAACAATCACATTCAGAAAATAGACACTGCAATAGGTGTATTGCTCAAGGACAAAGAGCTGGAAATCACTCTGATTGGTCAAAGCATCACAACAGTGGAACGAGACAAAAAAAAACCTCAAACTTAAAGGAAAAGTAACGTTATTTTACAATCTGAGCCTTCTTTCGGTAATAAAACAAGTCGTTTGACTCATCCATATCACGTTCGTGTCATTTGGAGCTGTTTGAAGAAAGTTATGTTGTAGCGTATCCGTTAGGATTTGTATTCGGGGCATTACTTTGCGGTCTCCAAATAACACAAACTTTAGCACTTTTCAAATCATAGAAGCCCGATGTCTTAATGAAAGATTTTGTTTGAAGCAAAAGTGGCCTGTAATCCGAGATTTATCCATAGTTTTCAGCTTTGCGTTTCATGTTTGGGTCCCAGGAGCAGTCCGCACATGCGCACTGGCGTCCTCATCTACTCGGAACTATGGCTAAATCTCGGATTACAGGCCACTTTTGCTTCAAACGAAATCTTTCATCAAGACATCGGGCTTCTATGATTTGAAAAGTGCTAAAGTTTGTGTTATTTGGACACCGCAAAGTAATGCCCCGAGCAAATGATACAGCACCATGTTAACGGATACGGGATCATTACTAGAACAGAACGGCTCAACATAAGTTCTGCGATACTGCTCCAATTGACAGAAAAGTGCTATGGGTGAGTAAAACTACTTGTTTTATTGCTGAAAGAAGGCTCAGATTAAAAAAACGTCAGTAAAAAAAACGTTAATTTGCCTTTAACTTAAAGCACAAACGTCTTACCCATCCACAAACGCACTCATGAATGTAGCATGTAAAGGAATTATAAATTGTTGTAAATGAAGATATGAACATTTGTAAAAGCTTCTTGTCATTTTGTGGTATTTAAGAGTAAAATTAAAAACAGTAATGGCCCCAGTACTGTTCCCTGTGATACACCAAACTCCACAGACACACCCTAATAGCAAATAACAGTTTAAATCTAAATATTATATCTTTGGAATGGGAAAAAGCCCTCAAAATGTTGCATAAAACAAGAAGTTAAAAGCCATGAATAGACAAATTTGTTTAACATTCCCTGATCCCTGAGTCTGAACCAGTATTATTGAGTATTTTCCCTCTAATACAAGTCATTTTATAGAAGGTATGTTTTGGATATTCTGAATTATGCTGTTGAGTGTTTTGCTTTTCCATTTATTTCTGACTATAGATTTGTTATTTATGATGTTTCACTTGTTTTTAGCTCATGCTGTCGACATGACGACAACCAAAAACATGACATTTGTAGAGGTAGACAAACAAAATGTAAACAAGGGCCAAAATGTTAACCGTGCATAATAGTTCTGATTAAAAAAGTAAATGACAATACCTTGATTTTGTTAAATGAACGTTTAAACAGTCAGAAAAATGCCTTTTTTGTGCATAAATTGTCTGTACATTTTAGTTTTTGCATGTTGTTTTTCTGTATTGATAACACAGGTAGAGGGATTTAGTTTTAGAACTCTTTATTTTTAAATATTTTTTGTACTTTTTCTTCCATTTTTTCACTTAACTGATGTAAAACTATGATAAATATTGACAGCCGGTACTCCCCCACCAAAACAAGTCACAAAAATATGAAACCTGTCTTATGTGCTTTAACTTTTTCTCCATTAAAATTCTAGTGTATTTGCTAAATGCATGTTTAAACAGTCAGAAAAATGTCTTATTTATGCATAAATTGTCTATGTATTTTGGATGTTGTTTTTCTGTATTGATGATACAGGTAGAGGAATTCAGTTTTAGAACTCTATTTTAAAATATTTTTTGTACTTTTTCTTCAATTTTTTCACTTAACTGATTTAAACCTATGATAAATATTGACAGCAGATACTCCCCCACCAAAACAAGTCACAAAAATATGAAACCTGTCTTATGTACTTTAACTTTTTCTCCATTAAAATTCTAGTGTATTTGCAGTTCTCGACAAACTCCCTGTTATTTGAAAGCCCAAAGACAATGCACTCTTGCTGCAGTATAGTTTGTTTATCCATCGCCTGTACCCCTCTGCATCAGACCCATTTCTCTCTCCTCTGCTCAAACGAAACCAGCAGTGTCAGATTTACACACTGCGCTTTCAAGCCACCCCTGATAATCCGGTCCCTGAAAGAAATTGTCCCATTAAAATGAAATGTTGCCCATATACGTTTAATAAATTGAAAATGCTTGTTTGAATCCGCCGTAATTTGGACCGAATCCCAGGCATGTAGCGAAGACCGAGTCCAAACAAGATTATCTTCCTCGTATTCTAATGCATGCGCCAGTTTTTGTGCGGCCAAAACCCCCCGATGCAATGCGAGCCTATTTATATGCAGTTATTCAGGTATGCAGTAAATTCCAATTACGTCTTAAGATTTCTATTTAGCAGGAGCAGGAAATATGACAGGCTGCCTCTGTGTTTCAAGCAGCATTGTAAATCTTGTTAGCTCTTTGCAGAATATAGCCCCAAATCAGAATTCATGTCAGGGAAACACGGAGTGATGAGGTTTTAAACACTGGTAATGGTTTGAATGGACCAAGAAACGGGACGACTTAATGTGAAAATGTTACTGTACAATACGGCCATTCGTATGCAGGAGTTTCTAGAACAGTGTTTACGTTTGACAAATAGTATTTAAATCAGGTATTTAGACACGAAACTGGACCCAAATCTCAGCTTATGTCCCAACAAAATGCTTATACAGTAATAACAGAATGCAATTATCTTAGACTCTATGTAAATGGACATAGCTAGTTCCAGATAGGAAGTGAGCATGGGTGTGAAATGGTTTCTTCGAAGTCTGGCTCCATTTTCCTTTCTATTGAAATAGCGTCGCCTCGTTCGCTGTAACTGCTGCTGTCGGGCTCTTCATGCTGATCTTACGTTTTTGTATTAACTCACTCTACGTGATCCTACTGTTTTTGTTTTGCAATTTTGTCCCTTGAATTAAAAAAAAAAAGGTATCTCAGGCATCTGTTCCGAATGCCTCCTGGACAAAAACTTAAACATCAAACCTAACTTAAATCCAGTTAAGAGAAAAGCACAGATGACTTGCCCATCCACAAACGCACTCATGAATGAAGCATGTAAGATCCCGGGTGTCCAAACTTTTTTCATCAAGGGCCACGTGTCTAAACACAGACGAAGCAGAACGCCGATCGAGGGCCATAGACTGGTGCTCAGGACAGTCAATAATTGAAATATTTGCATGTTTAATACGTTACAATGAGCTATCAGTTCTTTTTTTGTGCTAAGATCCTCAAAACCACACAATAAATATTAAATATTGTCTTATCAAGGTAGATTTTCAAAAAACTTGCAGTCAAAAGTTCTGCTCAAGGTCATTTGGGCCAATTCACCTGGAAGCCTGAGGGCCAAGAAAAAATTGTCTGAGGGCCGCATTTGGCCCACGGGCCAGAGTTTGGACATGCCTGATGTAAGAGGATTATAAATTGGTGTAAATGAAGATATGAACATTTGCAAAAGTGTCTTTTTGTGCTATTTAAGAGTAAAACTAAAAACAGTAATGGGCCCAGTACTGTTCCCTGTGTTACACCAGACTAGTGATGAACAGTTTAAAACTAAAAATTATATCTTTGGAATGGACGGTGTTCCAGGCATCGGGAGGAGGCCCCAGTGAAGACCCAGGACACACTGGAGGGACTGTCTCCCGGCTGGCCTGGGAACGCTTTGGGGTCCCCCCGGAGGAGCTGGAGGAAGTGTCTGAGGTGAAAGAAGTCTGGGAGTCCCTGCTTAGACTGTTGCCCCCGCGACCCAGCCCCAGAAAAGTGGAAGAAAATAGATGGATGGATGGATAAAAAAAAAAAAGAGCATTAATAACAGACCAATCAGGTGCTTTCTCTCCTCCTGATTGACAGCCAAAGCAGCAGTCTAGGCAGAAAGGGGCGTTACCTTCAATAGCCTCGCTCCTGATTGGCTCTTTTGTTTCATGCTCAGATTTCCAAATAAGGTCCCAGGTTGCAGATTAGCCGCTATAACTGCTACCTTCGATTTACTTCATTTGGCTGCAACCGAATGCCTCTTTCCTCGCTTTTTTCTCCTCGATTCCTCTCCTCGATCCTCAGTTTTTTAGCTATCAATCAAATGTGTCAGAAACAGAAGGAAACCTGAGCAAAACTTGAGGAGGCAGACGCCAGAGAAAAGAATCAAACTTTATTGGTCTCAGTGCGTTTAGATCCTGTGTGGGCGGGACTTCCTCGCCCATTTCCTGGAGAATCGAGGAATCGAGGAGAAGGAAGCGAGGAAAGAGAAATAAGATGCAGCCAATGGGTGACATCACACTCTGCGGTTATATTTATTGATTAACTTAAATAAAATTGTAGTTTTCTGAGTAGTTTTCATACACCATACTTTTACTTCTATTTGAGTGACATTTTGACACTAACGAAGTAAAAATGTTCGTTATTTTTCTTCCCACTGTCAATCGTTTTTAGTTTATTGGTTTATTTTTTCATGTGTAATCACGATAATCACAAAAGAAAAGATGTTTTACTCCGGATTTAACTGCAGTCACATTCATTCAGGCGTTGGGTTTGGTGTGTTGCCCGAGGACACAGAGCTGGAATTGAACCGGTAACCTCACGGTGAATCGCTGACATGAACCGCGGTCGAGTTGAAGTGTCGTCTTCTCGCGCTTTAGCCCTTCACTGTGTTCTTTTTTAAACCACCTCATCTCCTCCTCGTGTTGTGATGAGGAGAACAGGACGCTCCACTGACCCTCGCCTCGGACCCCCAAGGGCCCGAAACCCCCACACCACCACCACCCCTCCTCGCTCTCTCTCTCTCTCTCTCTCTCTCTATTTCTCTCTCTCTCTCACGCTCTCTTTCTTTATTTCTCTCTCTCACATGCTCTTTCTTTATTTCTCTCTCTCTCTCTTTATTTCTCTCTCTCTTTATTTCTCTGTCTCTCTTTTTATTTCTCTCTCTCTCTCTCTTTATTTCCCTGTTTCTCTTTTTATTTCTCTCTCTCACTATCTTTCTATATTTCTACCCCACTTTCTCTCTCTCTTTATTTCTCTCTCTCTCTCGCTCTCTTTCTTTATTTCTCTCTCTCACATGCTCTTTCTTTATTTCTCTCTCTCTCTTTCTCTCTCTCTTTATTTCTGTCTCTCTTTCTTTATTTCTCTCTCTTTCTTTATTTCTCTGTCTCTTTATTTCTCTCTCTCTCACTCTCTTTCTGTATTTCTCTCTCTCTTTCTCTCTCTCTTTATTTCTGTCTCTCTTTCTTTATTTCTCTGTCTCTCTCTTTATTTCTCTCTCTCTTTATTTCTCTCTCTCTCACTCTTTCTGTATTCCTCTCTCTCTTTCTCTCTCTCTTTATTTCTGTCTCTCTCTCTTTATTTCTCTGTCTCTCTCTCTTTATTTCTCTCTCTCTCTCTCGCTCTTTTTCTTTATTTCTCTCTCTCTCACTCTCTTTCTTTATTTCTCTCTCTCTTTATCTCTCTCTTTATTGCTCTCTCTCTCTTTCTTTAATTCTCTCCCTCTCTTTCTTTCTCTTCTCTCTCTTTCTTTCTCTCACTCTCTTTCCCTTTCTCTCTCTCTCTTTCTTTCTCTCTCTCTTTCTCTCTCTCTCTTTATTTTGTCTCTCTCTCTTTCTTAATTTCCCTCTCTTTCTTTATTTATATCTCTTTCTTTATTTCTCTCACTCTCTTTCTTTATTTCTCCTTTTTCCTCTCTATTTCTTTATTTCTCTGTGTTTATTTCTTTCTCTTTATATTTCTCTTTCTTTCTCTCGCTTTCTCTTTGTTTCTCTTTTTCTCTCTTCTTTATTTCTCTGTTTCTCTCTCTTTATTTCTCTCTCTCTGTCTCTTTCTTTGTTTCTTTCTCTTTATTTTTCTCCCTCTCCCCTTTCTTCATTTCTCTCTCTTTATTTATTTCTCTTTTTTTCTCTCTTCCTTCTCTCTTCTCCCTTTCTCCTCATATTACCCTCTCTCCTCCCCCTCCTTTCCATTCCTCTTCCTCTTTTCCTCCCGCTCTCTCTCCCCCCCCTCTCCACTCGTCGTCTCCCACCTCTCTCTTCCTTCCTTCCTTCCTTCCTCTCCTCTCTCCCTCCCCCTCTCTCTCTCCCCTCTCTCTCTTTCTTTATTTCTCTCTTTCTTTCTTTCTTTCTTTCTCTCTCTTTCTTTATTTCTCTCTCTCTTGCTCTCTCTCTTTCTTTAATTCTCTCCCTCTCTTTCTTTCTCTCTCTTTCTTTCTCTCAATCTCTTTCCCTTTCTCTCTCTCTTTTTTCTCTTGTTCTCTCTCTTTCTTTATTTTTCTCTCTCTCTCTCTTCATTTCCCTCTCTCTTTATTTCTATCTCTTTTTTTCTCTCACTCTCTTTCTTTATTTCTCTTTTTTCCTCTCTCTCTTTCTTTCTCTTTTTTTCCCTTTCTCTCCCTTTCTTTATTTCTCTTTTTCTCTGTCTTCCTTCCTCTCTCTCCTCCAACTTTCTCTCTCTCTTCCTTCTCTGTTCTCATATTTCTCTCTCTCCTCCCCCTCTTTTCCATTCCTCATCCTCTTTCCCTCCCTCTCTCTCTCCTCCCCCTCCTCTCTCTCCTCTCTCTCTCTCTTTCTTTATTCCCCCCTTATTTTTATAAGATTATTTCTCTTTTTCTCTCTCTTGATTTCTCTCTCTCTCTTTCTTTATTACTCTCTCTCTTTTTTTCTGTTTCTCTCTTTCTTCATTTCTCTCTCTCTTCATTTATCTTTTGCTCTCTTTATTTCTCTCTCTCTCTTTATTTCTCTCTCTCTTTATTTCTCTCTCTCTCTTTATTACTCTTTTCTCTCATTCTCTTTCATTATTTCTCTTTTTCTTCTCTCATCATTTCTCTGTCTTTCTTTTTCCCTCTCTCTCTATCTTTATTACTCTCTTTCTTTCTCTCTCTCTCTCTTTCTTCATTTCTCTCTCTCTCTTCATTTCTCTTTCTCTCTCTCTCTTTATTTCTCTCTCTTTATTTCTCTTTTCTCTCACTTTCTCTCACTTTTCTTTCCCTCTCCCACCTCTCCCTTCCTCTCCTCTCTCTCTTTCTTTATTTCTCTCTCTCTCCCTCCCCCTCCTTTCCATTCCTCATCCTCTCGCCCTCTCTCTCTCCCTCTCCTCTCTCTCTCTCTCTCTCTCTTTCTTTATTTCTCTCTCCTCCTCCCCTCCTCTCCTCTCCCCTCTCTCCTCTCTCTTTCTTTATTTCTCTCTCCCTCCCCCTCCTCTCCCCTCTCCCCCTTTCTTTATTTCTCTCTCTCTGTCCTCCCCCTCCTCTCCCCTCTCTCCTCTCTCTTTCTTTATTTCTCTCTCCCTCCCCTCCTCCCTCCATCCCTCGCTTCCTTATGCATTACCCATCCATCGCGTGCTCCTGACACTTCTCCAACATAAAACCGCGGCGCGGTGGTAAAATATTTCTCTCCTGGTGCGGGTAAAGCTTTGTCTGCGCGCTGATCTATTGGATATAAAAATAACGCGGCGGATTTGACGCGGGGCTCTACCTTCCGCGCACACTCCAGCCGGATGAAGATGGATCGGGGGGGGGGGGGACGGGGGCGGCGCGTCCAGCGGAGAGGCATCATTCAGCGGACTCCTCCAGCCCGAGCGGCCCCTCTCCGCCCGCGGAGCTCCGCTATTGATCACACGGGCCATAATTAGGCTATGCACGGATTTGCTCTGTAATCGGCTTTGGGCGTCTTTTCAGTGCCCTCTCAAATATAATACATCTACGAGAGGTGAAAATGAAAACGGGCTGCGCTGTTGACAGATTAAACCCAATACAAATAAACCTGGGTTACTTTGAGGGCACTGTCATTGTGCCTTTGAGCAACACATAACCTGAATTGCTCTTGCATAGAAAATACAATACTTCTCTGAGGTGAGAAGAAGAAGTGCGACAGATTAAACCCCTGAAACATAAGGTTAAAATAAAGTTAATGTTACGTTCAATGAATCACCTTTGTCGTCTTCTGAGTCATGAACATTCAGACCTCCCTCTCCCCAGACGCCTTCTCCAGGGGAATCACGGGCCAGACTTGGGGTCAATCGTGAGGAATAAGTTTAGCATTAGACGGCAGCTTCAGGTCGTTTTCACACCTGCCTTGTTTGGTTCGTTTAAAATGAACCAGAGTTCGTTTGCTCCTTTGATTCGGACCTTTTGTTCTGGTGTGAATAAAAACCAAAAATCACAATCCGGAGCAAACAAGTGAACCGAGACCACCTAAAAAGCTCGGTCTCGGCACGGTTCCATTCGAATCCTGGTGCGGTTCGTTTGAGGTGAGAATGCAGACCGGACTCGATCCGACACAATTTGGCTTTTTGTACTTAACGAGCTCCCGTCGTATGTCGAGCATTATGGGAAACCGAGGCTGACGAAACGAAACGAAACTTACGAGGCTTACGTACGTTTTGCGTGAAGAGCTTGATGCGCACATGAACGCTGTCCTCCGTAGTCGTCTCGCCCTGTGTCTTCATCGTTTGGAAATTGATTGTAAAATAGTGTAAACCTCACGAACATTTGTGCGAACTGTAAAAACTGAGCAAAACATATCACTAAGGCTAGACTAAAAACGTTTGGACACGGTTCATTTCTGTCCAATGGCTGAGTGACCTGGAAAAAAAATGCAGTGTGAAAGTGAACCACACCAAAATAATAATAATTTTTAAAAAAAAATTGGTCCGGACCAAAGCAAGTGAACTATCGGACTTTCCTGGTGTGAAAACGACCTTAATGTAGCTCTGATTGCCACAGTAACGTGTAAATTTTGGTGATGAACAGGCATAAACTGTTCCTGGGAGTTGCCTAATTTCTTGTTAACTAACCTGATGGCAAAAGGAGAAATTCAGTTTGTCAACTGAACAAAAGTTTTTATTCGGTTTAATGCGTTTCGCAGCTCATCCAAGCTGCTTCTTCAGTTCTGGTCAGAGTGCTGGAGGAGTTTGAACATCTAACCCAGGGGTCGGCAACCTTTCCCACTCAAAGAGCCGTTTGGAGCCGTTTCACACAGTAAAGAAAACACTGGGAGCCACAAAACCCTTTGAAATAACACTGCATATAACAGCTTTTTTTTTTGCCTTTGTGCCATAGAATTACATTTTGAAAATGAACGACCTAAAATAAAATACATTTTAATTAAATACACTGGTCCCTCGCTATATCGTGGTTCACTTTTCGTGGCCTCGCTGTTTCGCAGATTTTTTATAGTGTATCAACGCACATTTCGGCTAAGGGACTGTAGACCTTTGCCGATTCTTCCGTCATTCTCCTCCGTGTCTCCTGTACAGAATGTGTTCAGTTTGCCAGATTTATATAAATGTTGGATAGCAGTGTGACTCTGAAGTGCTGTTTGTTTGCAAGTTTTCTCCCCGACAAAACCCGCCACAGCGAAGCGGTCATAAGAACTGTGACACACACGAAATACACTTTGGTTTCGTTCTCTAATACTGTGCTTTTTTGTTGAAAATCTACGAAAGTTTGAGTGTTTAAACAAGAGAGAAATGTGAGAAAACGTTAATTCCAGTGTGAGAAAAGTGTAGAATGTGTGTGGTGAGGCGTTTACAGCCTTAAAACATGGAGAATAATTGTAAAATATAAAGCTGACGACTTCGCGGATTTCGCTTATCGTGGGTTATTTTTAGAACGTGACCCCCGCGATAAACGAGGGACCGCTGTACTGAGGGATCAAAGAGCCGCATGTGGCTCCGGAGCCGCAGGTTGCCGACCCCTGGGCTAACCTGATGTTCAAAACCCGAACTTACATTATTTCCCTAACATTAAACAGGGGGTATTGTGTAAAATGTGCTTTCTAACATGTTAAAACGTTATCCCCTCATCAAAAACATGCCTGAAGAGGTTTTACAGTTATCCATGCATGTTTGAGGAATCTAGCGATCTCTCCCAGGCCCTATTCACAAGCTTTTTATGGTTAGCTCTAATGATACAAAACTGGACACTACAACTTCACAAACCTGATTTACCGGGATGCACGGCAATTGTGCAAAGGGAGGGGAGACTCAGAGTGTCAAAAACGAAGCAGAAACTTACTGACATTTGAATGTGTTGTTTTCGAATCAGTAAAAGTTAATTCGGTGATGTAAATATGATGTGTATTACCAGGCCTGGACTGGTAATCGGGCATACCGGGCATTTTTGATGGGCCGACAATCCTCGAGGCTGATGCTGCTGTTTTTTTGTTTTTGTTTTTTTACTTAGAGAACGGCCCACAATTTAGAGGAGGAGTCTCATTGGTCCATCTTCAATACAGACAGTGGACTAAACCAATCAGGATATAGAAGCTTACGAGAGCGGTCCCGCCCCTTTCTCTGCACTGATCCTGACAGTTTCAGTGTTGAGCGTGAAAACATGAAGAAGCGTCAGAAAGGGGGTGTGGAGAAGTTACGGGCTAAAAGATTAAAAAATCTCACTATAGACGCTGCAAAATGTTCTAAAATAACAGACACGGTTTAGTTTATTTGATTTATTTGACAGGGAAAATGTACAGGAGCATTAATCACAAAAACTGAAAAGATGCTTAGTACCAGACTTTAGCTCTCGGAGCTCATTTCCATCCACAGTCCCTGAGACAAACAACATCACAAACAAGGAACATAAAGCATAAAAACAATGCAATTCATAATATTTACAGTGGCGGTGATACATTTAATCAATTAGTAAAAAATAATGAAAACTCTTCTCTGGAGGGGCTGGAGCCTCCACGTCCTCTGCAGGATGAAGGTGGACAGGGAGAGGAGCAGCCAGAGACTGTGGACAGGGAACCCGAGGGAACCTGAGGGAACCCAAAGGAACCCGAGGGACAGAGTGACCAGAGAAGTGTCGCACAGGCACAGCAGGTCAGCAGGTAGTAATGTTAGGATAATACTGGGACTTTTAGGTGATGAAAATCGCTCCCCTGCTAAATTTGCAGTTTTGAAGCCAAAACAGGTGACCTATGTGAATCGTGTAGATTCGATGAGAAAGGGTTTTTTGTGTGTGTGCAAGATACATTTTAAAGATCCCATGACATGGTACTTCTTGATGCTTTTATATGGCTCCTTAATGGTTCCCTAATACTGTAAATGAATCCTTCTTCAAAATCAACACTCAGTGCATGAGAAACAGAGATAAGATGAGAAAGAGTAATTTTTCTCTCTCTGAACACTCCATTATGGGCGTTGTTGCTTGAATGCAAATGAGGAGAAAAGAGCTGGCCTATAGTAGAGGGTGGGGGCGTGGCCAAACTTTCCGCTCTCAGCTGTGCGCTCTCTGATCCATTTCCGCGTTTTTGCGGGGAGAAGAGATTAGAAGCATTTCATTGAAAAATAAACACATTTCCACAGAAAATAAAATTAAACCACTGCTGTTCAAAGGTCCAGAGGCTCAGATAAAGGACTTCCGAGCCTAGAAACACTCGGACGTGCCTCCAGGCAAATAAAAAAACGCATTTTGCATTGCCTAGCGCATTCGCGGTCCAAACTCTCTGGGCGTGATTTACAGAGACGCTGAGTTCAGACAGACGGGGGTGGAACTGCATTTGCATTTCTTTTTTCGATCTGACGTCAATAAGGTGCCTTGTTCAAAATCGCCCGTTTGAGCTCTGATTTTTTCTAACGCAGAAAAGGATCGCAAATGCTCAGTTTAGACATTTCGCAACTTTTAACCATGGGGGGGGGCTAAACAGGGTAGGGGAGCTCACATTAACGTTCAAAAACCTCAGAAAGTGAAAATTTCATGCCATGGGACCTTTAAATAAACCGCTGAATGTGTCCTTATTGTGAGTTTGCTGGTGGTTTTGGGGATTTTTCCTTTAAATGTTGCGCCCTGGTTTCCCCTCGGCCAAGACGTAACAATACTAAAACACTTTGCTTTGAGGAACACAAACATAAATTAGTCCATTGTGCTCCGCTAATTATGAGGGGCCGGTTTAAGCCAAAATTGCCAGGGCCGTTTTTTTGTCCCAGCCCTGTACCCGTTTCCTAACTAAATAATATTTCCTCACATCGATCAGTCACAGCAGACCGTCCCTCCAGAGCGTACTATCTCGCCCAAACCTTCAAGCTCCAACAGTGATCCAAGCCCCAGGTCCCATAAACTGACCACGAGGAGCAGCAACTCTACTCTGAGCTCTGGATCACTCGCCCAGCTACGGCACTGCATTTACGGCTGTAGATTCACGCATTATTTTGCTTTAGAAGTGTATGGGTTCTCTAAATGTTGGCAATTTTAATTTTTAGTATGTTTATTGCCTTTGTGCCCGGCTCCTGCACCCTCACTGTAACGCGATAATGGATTTTTGATGTACTTTCCATAATAGGGCTTTAATAGAATGGCTGTTTTACATTTTAGAGCTTGCTATTTAGAACACTTAATAAACTCGGGGAGAGGCCGGTTACATTTCTTTGCGATTATGGCTGTTTCTGTTGTAATTGTTTAGAGATTGGTGCTTAAATTTGCATCTCCTGCCTTTAAACCGGTCCATTTAAATACATACATGTTTCCTTGACTATTATGATAATTATAGCGCGCACCAAATCTCATGTTTCTGTGTTTCCCTGTGCTTTGGGATCGGTTGAAAAGCCCCCCGCTGTCTCATCTAAACGATTCTAATTAAAACGCGTAAAATTGTTCTCCATTAAAACAAAGAGGCAAAAAAAGGACACAAAAAAAAAGACAATGAGATACTTTCTGATGTGTGGAAAAAGCTTAAAAAGTCATAATAGTGTTGTCACAATACTACAATTTCGACAATGGAATGGGTTTTTCAACATTAAATCGTGGTATTTTCTTTTCTATTCCCATGTGGTCCAGGTCTAAACCAGGTCTAAACCAGGTCTAAACCAGGTCTAAACCAGGTCTAAACCAAGTCTAAACCAGGTCTAAACCAGGTCCATGGGTGTATACTTATACTTGTTCTGAAACAGCTCCAGAATATTCTACAGCAGGGGTCATAAACTTGCAGCCCGTGGACTAAATGCGGCCCACAAGATTATTTCTACTGGCCCACAAGGCGATTTCTAATTTCTTTTAATTATTTTTTATTTATAAATTTTTAAACACAAATGAAACTGAACTTCAGTGTGCTTAATACGATGCATTCAGAGTTTTAAAGTGATTCAGGAAGCTTATGACATCAAGGACTTTTTCTATTTTCCCCCCAAGCACCCATTCGCCCAATCGCCCATTCGCCCGATCACCCACTCACCGCCCACCCATTTGCCCAATCGCCCGATCACCCATTCGCCCAATCGCCCGATCACCCACTCACCGCCCACCCATTTGCCCAATCGCCCGATCACCCATTCGCCCAATCGCCCGATCACCCACCCACTGCCCACCCATTTGCCCAAGCACCCATTCGCCCAATCGCCCAATCGCCCATTCGCCCCATCGCCCAATCCCCGCCCACCCATTCGCCCAATCGCCCGATCACCCATTCGCCCAATCGCCCGATCACCCACCCACTGCCCACCCATTTGCCCAGGCACCCATTCGCCCCATCGCCCAATCCCCGCCCACCCATTCGCCCAATCGCCCGATCACCCACCCACCGCCCACCCATTTGCCCAATCACCCATTCGCCCGATCGAGGTTATAAAGTTACAGCTCTGGAAAAAAAAAAAAGAGACCACTGCAAAATGATCAGTTTTTCTGATTTTACTACTTATAGGTTTGTGTTTGGGCAAAAGGAACTATAAACTACTAACAACATTTCCCCCAAATTCCAAATAAAAGAAGAAGAAGAAGTGAACTTTATTGATCTCACACTGGAGAAATTCTTCTCTGCATTTTAACCCATCCTATATATATATATATATACATATATTAGGAGCAGTGGGCAGCACACACATTAGGGCGCCCGGGGACCATCTCCATGATCTTCTTGCTTCGGTTTGGTCAGGACCTAAGCTGGAGTACCTATGGTGCATGTTTTGGGTTGGTGGGGGAAACCGGAGTGCCCGGAGGAAACCCACCCAGACACGGGGAGAACATGCAAACTCCACACAGAAAGGCTCGGGCGACCCAGGGATCGAACCCAGACCATGCATGCAAACTCCACACAGAACACACACGGAAAGGTCTGGGCGACCCGGGGATCGAACCCGGAACCTTCTTGCTGTGAAGCAAGAGCGCTAACCACTCTGCTACCGTGCCGCCAAAAATATCATTTAGAGCATTTATTTGCAGAAAATGACAAAATGGTCAAAATAACAAAAAAAAGATCCATGTTTTCAGAGCTCAAACAATGCAAAGAAACAAGATCAAATTCATTTTAAAACAACATAATACTAATGTTTACACTTAAGAAGAGTTCACAAATCAATATTTGGTGCAATAACCCTTATTTTTAAACACAGCTTTCATGCGTCTTGGGCATGCTCTCCACAAGTCTTTACATTGTTCTTGGGTGACTTTATTCCACAACTGGGTGGAATTGTTGATTGGCAATTTATAACTTAGACTTAGACAGACTTTATTGATCCGCAAGGGAAATTGTTTGGGTACAGTAGAAAAAAAAACAAAAAAAAAAAAACTCCTGCGCGGCCTCCTCCGTAATTCTACAGGAACGTCCGGTTTAAATCCAGACAGCACTGGGGACTTTGAGAGTGACCGAAGGTGTTCTCTCGAATACACAGTGGGCAGTTTACATTACAACACAACCAAGCAACGCCCAAAAACATGGTGAGTGTTTACTGGACCTGATTTAGACCTGGTTTAGACCTGGTTTAGTCCTGGTTTAGACCTGGTTTAGACCTGGTTTAGACCTGGTTTGGACCTGGTTTGGACCTGGTTTGGACCTGGTTTAAGACCTGGTTTAGACCTGGTTTGGACCTGGTTTAGACCTGATTTAGACCTGGTTTGGACCTGGTTTAGACCTGGTTTAGACCTGGTTTAAGACCTGGTTTAAGACCTGGTTTAGACCTGGTTTGGACCTGGCTTAGACCTGGTTTAGACCTGGTTTGGACCTGGTTTAGACCTGGTTTAGACCTGGTTTAGACCTGGTTTGGACTTGGTCTAGACCTGGTTTAGTCCTGATGCAGTCCTCATGTATTCCTGATACAGACCTGATACAGACCTGATTTAGACCTGGTTTAGACCTGGTTTATACCTGGTTTAGACCTGGTTTGGACTTGGTCTAGACCTGGTTTAGTCCTGATGTAGTCCTGATGTAGTTCTGATACAGACCTGGTTTAGACCTGGTTTAGACCTGGTTTAGACCTGGTTTAAACCTGGTTTAGACCTGGTTTGGACTTAGTCTAGACCTGATTTAGACCTGGTTTAGACCTGGTTTAGACCTGGTTTGGACCTGGTTTGGACCTGGTTTAGACCTGGTTTGGACCTGGTTTAGACCTGGTTTAGACCTGGTTTAGTCCTGATGCAGTCCTCATGTAGTCCTGATTTAGACCTGATTTAGACCTAGTTTAGACCTGATTTAGTCCTGATGCAGTCTTGATGTAGTTCTGATACAGACCTGATACAGACCTGATACAGACCTGGTTTAGACCTGGTTTGGACTTGGTCTAGACCTGGTTTAGACCTGGTTTAGTCCTGATGTAGTCCTGATGTAGTTCTGATACAGACCTGATTTAGACCTGGTTTGGACTTGGTCTAGACCTGATTTAGACCTGGTTTAGACCTGGTTTGGACTTGGTCTAGACCTGATTTAGACCTGGTTTAGACCTGGTTTGGACTTGGTCTAGACCTGGTTTAGACCTGGTTTAGTCCTGATGCAGTCTTGATGTAGTTCTGATACAGACCTGATACAGACCTGATTTAGACCTGATTTAGACCTGGTTTAGACCTAGTTTAGACTTGATTTAAAACTGGTTTTGACCTGGTTTAGACCTGGTTTGGACTTGGTCTAGACCTGATTTAGACCTGTTTAGACCTGGTTTAAACCTGGTCTGTTACTGATTTTTACTGGTTTATTTTTTGGTGAGTTCTGGTCGATTGTTTGACAGTATGGCATTAAAATGATCCATCTCCATGACGATAAGCAGATCAGATGAAGTTACAGGTCAGATCTTTGGAGAAGCTCCCGCTCCCAGTGAGAATACATGTTTTTCAGATTCAGAAGATTTTTTTTCCTTTTTAGCAATAAGGTTTAATGCTGTGCTGTGGAACATTTCAGGCAAAGGAACAACGTCAAGCAGGTGACCAGTCTCCCGTTAGAAAAGTTACAGAGTGAAAAATTGGGGGTTGGGTTCGTTCCCCGTTATCGCTAAAAAGGAATTGATGATTTTGAATTCCACTTTGGTTTCATGTGATGGTCGACATTACCCTGATGCTCTGGAGGAGTGCTGACACGCACATCTCACCAGCAGTGGCCTTCAATCTCACCTTCTCCCTCGCTCTCGCTGCCTTCCTCTCCTCTCTTTTCTTTCCTCTATTTTTCCTTCTCCTTATCCTCTCTTTTTCCCACTTTGTATCTCTCATCCTCTCATTTTCTCTGTCTTCCTCTTTCTCCCTTCTCCTCCGCTCTCCTCTCCTTCTCTAAAGACTCTCTCTACCAATCTCTCTATCACTTCTCCTCTCTCCCACTCTCTCCTCTTTCTCTTGCTTTCCTCTCTCTCTCTCTCTCTCTCTCTCTCTTTGTCTCTCTGTGTGTGTGTCTCTCTCTCTCTCCCTCCTCTCTCCCTCTCTCTCTGTTTCTCCTCCTACCTCTCCTTTTCCCCCTCTCTATCTCTTCTTCTACCTCTCATCTCCCCCTCTCGCTTTCTTCTACCTCTCTTCTCTCTTCTTCTACCTCTCCTCTCTCCCTCTCTCCTTCTACTTCTCCTCTCTTCTTCTACCTCTCCTCTCTCTTCTTCTACTTCTCCTTTCTCTTCTTCTACCTCTCCTCTCTCTCTCCTCTCTCTTCTTCTACCTCTCCTCTCTCCCTCTCTTCTTCTACTTCTCCTCTCTCTCTTTCTTCTACTTCTCCTCTCTTCCTCTCTTCTTCTACCTCTCCTCTCTCCCTCTCTTCTTCTACTTCTCCTCTCTCTTCTTCTACTTCTCCTCTCTCTTCTTCTTCCTCTCCTCTCTCCCTCTCTCTTTCTTCTTCCTCTCCTCTCTCTCTCTTTCTTCTCCCTCTCCTCTCTCCCTCTCTCTTCTTCCTCTCCTCTCTCCCTCTCCCTGTCACTCCCCCTCTCCCACTCTCTAGCTCTCCTACCTCTCCTATCCCTCTCTTTATCACTCCTTTTTTCTTGCACTTTCTCCTACCACTTTCTTCTTCCTCCACTCCCTCTCTCCTTCTTCTTCTACCTCTCCTCTCCCCCTCTCTCTATCACTCCTCCTCTCCTCTCTCCCACACTCTCCACACTCTTTCCCTTTACTTCCTCTCCTCCTCTCTCTAGCTCTCCTATCCCTCTTTTTTGCACTCTCTCCATCTCTTCTACCTCCTCTCCCTCTCTGTTTCTCCTACTACCTCTCCTCTCTCTCTCTCTCTTCTACCTCTCCTCCCTCTCTCTCCTTCCCATCCTCTCTGTACATTTTTGTTGGTAGCAGAACAGTATTTCCACACATGTATACAGGAGGGGACAGCAGATCAGAGTGTGGGCGTGGTCTCGTACAGTGTCCCTCAGAGCTGTAGGCGTGGTCTCGTACCCTGTCCCTCAGAGCTGTGGGTGTGGTCTCGTACCCCGTCCCTCAGAGCTGTGTCTGGAGGCTGGTCGTCTCAGAGGGTCCGGTTATCGGTTATCAGATTATTTTCTAATCATTAATGATCGTGACCCTTGACCCTGACTGCACAATCAGCCCCACACGACATTAATCTAAACCAGGACCTTTAAACCTGGTTTAGACCTGGTTTAGTCCTGATGTAGTCCTGATACAGACCTGGTTTAGACCTGATTTAGTCCTGGTTTAATCCTGACTTAGCACTGGTTTAGACCTAATAGAAGCCGTTTCTCAATTCTCAGAGTGCACGGTTCGGAGCGTGGTTTGAAGGGGGTCAGACTGCAGTCAAGGCGATGCATACTTGCTCAGCCCTGAGTGCAGTCCGTGGACCGCATGGCCGTCTGCGAAATGGGACAGTTCTCGCAACTATGGGAAGCAGCCGCCGACTCCATTTTCTCCCGTAGAAGAAGTAGTGTGCGTTGCATGTTGGGATATATGAGTGTGCGAAGCATGCATTTTCGCACGCTTGGTCCACGCTCCGATTTCCATGGAAACAACTGCGGTCTTCGGACCGTGTGTTAACTGTGCATGGGACAAAAACTAAATGAAACAGCAGTCGCCGCGCCGGATGTGATGCACATGCCCTTCAAACCACGCTCTGAACCGTGCACTCTGGGAATTGAGACGGCTACAGTCTTGATATAGTGCTAATGCAGCCCTGATGTAGTCCTGATACAGTCTTGGTTTAGACCTGGTTTAGACCTGGTTTAGACCTGATATAGTCCTGGTCTGTTACTGTTTTTTACTGGTTGATTTTTTTGGTGAGTTCTGGTATTTCCTGTTTAGATTCTTGGTAAATCACATTTTTATTTTGCTGTATATTCACTTTATATTATAGGTTTTTATATAAATGTAGATGGTTTAGTCCTGGTATAGTCCTGGTGTAGTACTTGTATAGTACTGGTATAATCCTGGTATAGTCCTGGTTTAGTCCTGGTTTAGTCCTGGTTTAGTCCTGGTATAGTACTGGTATAATCCTGGAATAGTTCTGGTTTAGTCTTGGTTTATTTATTTGGTGAGTTCTGTATTCCCTTATTAACATTAAGGCTTGGTTTAGCTGTGGTTTTATCCTGGTTCAGTTCTGATTTAGTCCTGGTTCAGTCTTGGTTTAATCCTGGTTCAGTCCTGGTTTAGTCCTGGTTTGGTCGTGGTTTAGTTCTGGTTTAGTACTAGAATAGTTCTGGTATAGTCCTTGTTTAGTTCTGGTTTACTTCTTTGGTGAATCCCGGTACTCCTGGTATAAACACCTTTATTTAAATTCAGACCTGTTTTAGAGATGGTTTCGCCCTTGTTAAGTCCTGGTTTAGTCCTGGTTTATTTGTTTGGTAAATGTTATTTTGCGATCTAGAACTTTCTAATTCTTACAGAATCCGTTTTACCTTTGATGGAACTGACTTGGGGCACTCCGACTCTGAATACAGCGTTTTCAAAACAATAAAAGATAAAAAATATATAACATGGTGATCTAAATATGGTATGTGTTAAAATGTTTATTATTATCCTTACACTTTGAAGTCTTAAAATGTGGTGACTTATCAAATCAAAATGTTCTGTATATTTATTAATTTGACAATTTGCAGTAAACCTGAGGTGAGGCCAGTTTAAAATATTCTGTCACCACCAGAAAAATCGAGCAGCGCACCTTTAAAACCGTTATTTGTATTCAGGCCTGGGTTAGAGATGGTATGGTCCTGGTTTAGCACTGGTTTAGTTTTGGTATAGTCCTGGTTTTTGACCCGGTTTAGTCCCAGTTTAGTCCCGGTTTAGTCCTGGTTTAGACCTGGTTTAGTCCTTGTTTAGTCGTCATATAGTCCTGGGTTTTGACCCGGTTTAGTCCTAGTTTAGTCCCGGTTTAGTCCTGGCTTAGACCTGGTTTAGTCCTTGTTTAGTCATCATATAGTCCTGGTTTTTGACCCGGTTTAGTCCTGGTTTAGTCCTGGTTTAGCCCTTGTCTAGTCATCATATAATCCTGGCATGCTTCTGGTTTAGTCCTGGTTCAGTACTGGTATAGTCCTGGTATAGTCCAGGTTTAGTCCTGGTATGGTATAGTCCTGGTTCAGTACTGGTATAGCCCTGGTATAGTCTTGGTTTAGTCCTGTTTTAGTCCTGGATCAGTACTCATATAGTCCTGGTTCAGTACAGGTATAGTCCTGGCATAGTCCTGGTATAGTCCTGGTATAGTACTGGTTTAGTCATTATATAATCCTGATTTAGACCCAGTTTAGTCATAGTTTAGACCTGGTCTAGACCTGGTGTAATCATGGTTATTCCTCGTATAGTCCTGGTTTAGTCCTGGTTCAGTACTGGTATAGTCCTGGTTCAGTCCTGGTTTAGTCCTGGTTCAGTCCTGGTATAGTCCTGGTTCAGTCCTGGTATAGTCCTGGTATAGTCCTGGTTTAGTTCTGGTATAGTCCTGGTATAGTCCTGGTTCAGTCCTGGTTCAGTCCTGGTATAGTCCTGGTTTAGTTCTGGTATAGTCCTGGTATAGTCCTGGTTTAGTCCTGGTATAGTCCTGGTATAGTCCTAGTATAGCCCTAGTTTAGTCCTGGTTCAGTCCTGGTATAGTCCTGGTTTAGTCCCGGTATAGTCCTGGTTTAGTTCTGGTATAGTCCTGGTATAGTCCTGGTATGGTTCTGGTATAGCCCTAGTTTAGTCCTGGTTCAGTCCTGGTATAGTCCTGGTTTAGTCCCGGTATAGTCCTGGTTTAGTTCTGGTATAGTCCTCGTATAGTCCTGGTATGGTTCTGGTATAGTCCTAGTATAGCCCTAGTTTAGTCCTGGTTTAGTTCTGGTATAGTCCTGGTTTAGTCCTGGTTTAGTCCTGGTTTAGTCCTGGTTCAGTCCTGGTTCAGTCCTGGTATAGTCCTGGTTCAGTCCTGGTTCAGTCCTGGTATAGTCCTGGTTCAGTCCTGGTTTAGTCCTGGTTTAGTCCTGGTTCAGTCCTGGTTTAGTCCTGGTATAGTCCTGGTTCAGTCCTGGTTCAGTCCTGGTTTAGTCCTGGTATAGTCCTGGTTCAGTCCTGGTTTAGTCCTGGTTTAGTCCTGGTTCAGTCCTGGTTCAGTCCTGGTTTAGTCCTGGTATAGTCCTGGTTCAGTCCTGGTTTAGTCCTGGTATAGTCTTGGTTTAGTCCCGGTATAGTCCTGGTTTAGTTCTGGTATAGTCCTGGTATAGTCCTGGTATGGTTCTGGTATAGTCCTGGTTCAGTCCTGGTTTAGTCCTGGTTTAGTCCTGGTTCAGTCCTGGTTTAGTCCTGGTATAGTCCTGGTATAGTACTGGTTTAGTCCTGGTATAGTCCTGGTTTAGTCCTGGTTTAGTCCTGGTATAGTCCTGGTTCAGTCCTGGTTCAGTCCTGGTTTTATAGTCCTGGTTTAGTCCTGGTTCAGTCCTGGTCTAATCCTGGTTCAGTCCTGGTTCAGTCCTGGTTTTATAGTCCTGGTTTAGTTCTTTGGTGAGTTCTGATGTCTGTGGACCGTTCGCAGTAAACCTGAGGTGTTGCCGGTTTAAAATCCTGTCAATACAGAAGAAGCTTTGTACGTTTCTAAAGGCTGAAGGTAATGTGGAGTCATTCTCTTTGTTTATGGCCTATTTACACGATCCGACCTTAAGAGAAATAATATGATAATTTAAACTATCCACAATGACTAATCCTTTACAGCTCTGAGCTCTTATTCTGACAAAATGCCAAATGGGAAACGGAGCCTGGCGCGGCTATAGCCTCTCATACAACACAAGTATAAAACAGAGCTGAATAAGCCGGCGGCGTGGATGTGATTCGCCCCCTACAGGCCCACCCGCACTCTGCTGCCTCTGCGTTTTCACCGTGGAACCGTGAACGCGCCGATGAAGAGAGAAACGAGTCCAAAAAAAGCAACAACAAAAAAAAAAGAAAGAAGCGCTGCTGCTGTCTTCATACGGGGTTAAGCAGGGCGGTGTAAGTGGGTGGGGGTAAGAAGGTAAGAAGGTATTGGGTGGGGGTAAGGCATGTACCAGAGGTGATCTATAAACCGCATTGGATTTCTTTCTGTGCGCTCGGGCCGGGACCTCCAGTCTGAAAAGTCTGGAAAATGTTTGCGTAAAGAGTTGCTGGCGGTTCAATAATCCAGTGCGTCACATCATCGGCGTATGTTTGGGTGTCGATCCGAACGGCGTGGACAGAGAGAGAGAGAGAGAGGGAGGGGGTGGTACGGTACTGGGGCAGTCACGGCTCGGAACATATCGGTCAATGGGAGCAGGCGAACGGGGGGAGTGGATGTGTGGACACGGCAGGTTGCTAATTCAACACTTTCCTCGGTTTAGGGCCTTTTCGCGCCTGTGTCGGAGTGGGAGGGGAGCGCGCGAGGGTAGAACGTGCGAGGAAAGGGGGAAGGGGGGGTGGGACAACATTGACAACATTGGCTGGATTGCCTCTGTCACTATTAACCCATCTTCTCTCCAAAATCATTCCAAGACCACGCGTAAAACCCGCGCGTAAAATGGAACTGTACCCCATTACCAACACATGTCACATATTCCTTCAGGATTTGCATATTGTTAGTACTTTTTTTTTTAGCTTCGTTGACAAGAACAAATCTTCTTTACACTGAATTTCTAACATTTGAAGATAGTAGGACAGACTGGACTAGCTGTTTGTGGCTCCCCTCCTCTCAAAATCCATTATAAGAGTGTAAATACCCCGTGCGTAAAATGGAACCGTCCCCTCTTATTACCAACACAAAAAACAGACATTTATACATTTCCATTATTATTAGATTTTTGTTTTTGGTATATCTTTTAGTTAGCCTCTTGAAAACCTTCATACACTGCTTTAGATCTTTAGATTGCTCACAAATGTTTCTGTAGACCTTCTACAGTCCAAATCCACTGGAAGATTAAGGATATTTCGTGCGTAAATTGGAACCCTATTACCGACCCTGTAACATATTAGTGTAACTTTTAGCTTCGTTGACAAGAACAAATCTTCTTTATACTGAATTTCTAACATTTGAAGATAGTAGGACTGATAACAGGCTGGACTAGCTCTTTCTGTGGCCCCCCTCCTCTCCAAATCCATTATAAGACTGTGTGCGTAAAATGGAACCGCCCCCTCTTATTATCAATACAAAAAACAAACATTTATACATTTCCCTGATTATATGTGTGTTGTTGTTAGATATCTTTTAGTTGACCACTTGAAAACCTTCATACACTGCTTAAGATTGCTCACAAATGTTTCTGTAGACCTTCTACTCTGCAAATCCACTGGAACATTAAGGATATTTCGTGCGTAAATTGGAACCCTATTACCAACACTGTAACATATTAGTGTAACTTTTAGCATCGTTGACAGTAAAAAATTGAAAACCACTGCATTACACTGTTAACATTTGGAGATAGAGGGTCTCACAACACTGGCTGGACTGGCTCTGTCTCTGCAGAACACCCTCCTCCCCAAATTCAATGTCAGAACACGCATATCCCGTGCGTAAATTGTGTAAAAATACTGACAAACCAAACTGAAAACCATCATACACTGCACAAAACTGCTCTCTCTAACATTTGGAGATGGTATGAATAGACATAGAAATATCTCATGATTTAAATTTGAACAATCTCCCTGTTTCATAATGAACTATACGACAAAAAGCGTATAGTTTTGCGCGTAAAATGTAAAACTATCGCGTCTTTAAATGCGCCAAATATTAACCAGTTTGTTCCCTTGCAAATAAAATAACAAATCTTTTACTATCGCAGTTCTGTTTTATAATACTGGGAAAGGAGAGCGCGTAAGAGGGCGAATTTGTTTCCGAAATAAACGACAATGTAGTTGGGAGTGATCAATGCGCGCTCGTGTTAATTATGAATGCCTGAAACCGCCGGCTATAATTCTTGTGGAGAGCGCGCGGATCTGGGGGGAATAACAACTCCACAGCGCTCGTGTTTCTTTCTCTGCCAGAGTATTTTATTTCGACCCTTCACTTTTCCATCTGAACGTCACATTTTACGCACACGCCTCCTCCCCGTACCGTACGTCTTATCGCGTGCTCCTTGTATTCCTCCAAAACCACCCCTCTCCCCCTTCTCTTCTCTTCTCTTCTCCTCTCCTTTCCCCCCCTCTCTTCTCTCTCTTCTTTCTCTCCCGGTATTGTCGCGCCTCAGCCTCGAGCCCGCAGCGAGATACAGACAAATAAAACGTGTCATGGCTAGAATGGATGATTGCGCGTGCATCTCCACAGCCTAATTCATTATCTGCAGATTAATTATCTCGCCGTTGTCGCAGTTCATTCGTGCGCACTTCATAAAGCGCAAATCTCTGGGGCTGCGGGTTTTTTTTTTCCTGGAACAGACGCGCAAAAAAACTACTCCGAGGCCTCGCTGTGGTGCTGGAGCGCTGTCCGAGGTGCTACTTTTGGAGACTGGCGAAGAAACGTGCGTAAAAAGCCCCCCAAAAAACGCATTTAAGGGACTAAAACGTGACAAAGAAACCAGTTTGATGAGCAAAATTGTGTCGAATCGTCTTAGAAAACCGACAAGAACACAACATAATATAGATAACAAGAAAGCCAACATTATTTTATGTTGAAACAAGACAGGAAATGGCTTCTAACCTATAAGTCTGTTCATATTTTACGAAATTACACGAGTGTTTTGTTGCGTATTCAACATATTTTGTGAATTTTACTGTAAAAAATGGCAAATTTGAGTGACTTTCTTTTAAAACTTGAACTCAAATGAGGTTGTCGTGTTATTTCGTGCTACTTTTACCACTAAATCCCTATGTTTACGCGCGTCTTAAGAGCCATGGAGCTGGTGGAAATGCGTTTGTAGATAAGATAAGATAACCCCGTGGTTTTATTGGCCTAATTAAAGGTTGACAATGTTTGTTTTAAATCGAACAGTGTGATAAAACCCTTAAATCGTCCATAATCTATCTCAACATTGTTTAGTTTGCAGTGAAACGCGACGTGGTGAACCGTGCCAATAAAGTTGACTTGGGTACGCGTCGTCTTTACGCACAGGCCCGCGCGTATCGGCCTTTTAAACGTCACCTAAGTCTGTTTTTGTTTACCCCAGATGCTGCATTGAGCCTCGCTACAAATTCCAATTTACAACTCCAGGCTTCACCCGAATGGAAATGTGAGAATGGAATGTATTGCGATTGGAGGATTACAGTTGCTGAGGTTAAACCCGTTTTTTTTTGTTTTTTTTTGCATTTAATAGTATCTTTGCCTGGAGGGAGAGCAGATATTTTTAAGCTTATATTTTGATTTCTATTCGTGGATTAGCCTTCTCCTGTGCGCTTCTTTCTTTCTCCGTGGCTTATTCTAAATCGGGCGCAGATTATCCGCACTGACACGCTATCGAGGCATCTCCCAGTACTTCCGCATGCAAACAACAACTTTCACTGTTAACATGTATTTAACACTAGAGTTTGGGGCCCGGGGTATGCCCTCTGTCTCCCTATAAATCATGTCTCCTCCTTAGGCTCTTTCTCTGACTCTCTTTTTGTAGAATTATGTCAAAAAAGATAAAGGTAAGAGCCAATATTTATACCTGGGTGATCCGGGTTAACAATATTATTATTAAAAAGATGATTAAATGCACTTATAAGGTTGGTTGAACGCTTTTTACTTTTGTACAACTTGTTTTAAGGTATATTGGAACGCTAATTTAAGTTTGTATTCGGGAATTTTGACGGAAAATTTTCAAACTTTGTCCGTTTTGTTGTGACCCGGCGCTATCATGACGCGTTTTCCGCTGTAATTCCTCGTTGTTCTTTAGTAAAAATCTTTAGTACATTTCCCCAAACTCTCTCCGGACTTCTCTGGAAGCTCATCACATCACGTGATCGCATCCAATCCCGGTCGCTGATTGCCCCGCGTCTGTGCGTAAAAATACGAACCGCCCAGTTGTCATGGAGCTCAATGACCCCGACGCTGCTCGGTCACACGCGGGTGGAAGCGCGAGCAGATGCGACACCCACAGAGGAGAGAGGGAAGAGAGAAGAGAGGAGGAGAGAGGAAGAGAGGAAGAGAGGCAGGCAAGACAAAGTCAAGTCAATAATGCCATAAAAGGTACGGATGAAAAATGGTCGCCAAATGGAGAAAAGAAAAAAAAAAGACCCGTGAGGATGAGGATGAGGATGAGGATGAGGAGAGGCCCCGCGTTTTGGAGCTTAGAGCCGTGAAGGTTGGCGAGGGGGGTGTCCTCTGCGTGGTGTGACGTACGTGCGTGCTCGTTTTGCGTAACTACAAGCTGGATTAAAGGGCCAAAATAAACGAGCGGCACTCATTTTAATGCAATTTCCCCTGTAACGCTTCCGCCCCCTCCTCCACAGAACGTACATATAAATATGTGGGTTGAGCATAGAGGCCTTTACTTTTTTTTTTTTTTTTTTTTACATTAGATCTTTGTCTTTTGCGCGTGAGGAGCAGCACAGTCCGTCTTTACGTCTTTCAGGGATTAACGTTCGGCTCTGCTCGGTTCACAGTCAAGTGTTTTGGAGATGCCTTTAATGAATGGTCCGAGGGTTTTGGGGGGGAAGGGGGGGTTAGCGCGGCTGTCAACTTTAGAGCCTTTCACTTCCGCGTCCTCACGTCACACCGGCACCCCCGGCACGCGCTCTGGAACACACAAATGAGGTTCAGATGAGAAGTGTGAACGAAGGAAGGACACTTTACTTGATCTGATCCTAAACCACACCCCTGACACCACTCACCCACGTATTTCTGACTGAATCTGAAACGTTTTTAATAAAAATGTTAGTTAATTCTATTTATATCAAGAAATATAGCGTGTTTTTGGTTGACTGCAAAACGATTTGGGCTCAATTATTACTATTATTTTGTTAATAAAGCAACCATTCCAAGTGGTTACGTTAGTTATAAAAGACTGCACATGAAACAGTTAATTTTCTTGTACGTTTTTCCACAGCTGTAGTGGTCACAAGCTTTATTTAAAAAAAAAAAATCTAAATATTTAGCGTTGTATCAAAGGTCAACATAGGAATTACTGTGCAAAACATATTTTCAAATTGGTTTAATAGCTCTGCAAACAAAAAAATAAACACCAAGAGTCCATTTTTAGGCAGGTCTTATTAGAGAAATAACTTTGTTTTGTTTAGAAAATAATGAACTAATTAATTTAATTTACAAGCACAAACAATGCCATTTTAAACCAATGCGTAAAACCACATTAACAATTACAAGATAATAGTAATAACACGTGAAAATCCCTAAAAGAACATAGAAATAACTCTGCAGTCAGTTCATTCGTGTGTTCATTTCTCACGTAGCCCCCCCCAAACAGACCCGTGCGCACGCGCCTCTCCGCGGGTCCGGTACCTGCTCCTCGTTCTGCCGCTTCTCCGCCGCGTCTCTGCTCCGCGCGTCCGCCGCGTCTCTGCTCCTCCAAAACCAAACCAAACCAAACCAAACCAAACCCGGCGGAGGTGACTTCAGCGCGGGGTACGTTCTTGTGTGTGTGTGGCATGAACCGTACCGGGAGACGCGCTCTGGCCGTTGGTTTATGGTGACGGTTCGGTTTGGACGGCGTTCAGGGCTCGACGAGCGCCGCCATTGGTCCGTGCGCGCCGTGACGTCAGAGGGCTGGGAATAAGGCTAGTTGGAGGCAGCCGGAGGTGCAAAGGCAGTGTCAGTGGAGAACCAGAATACACAACGAGGTGGAGGGCATCCCGTGTTGCATCCAGTACTACTACTACTACTACTACTACTACTACTACTACTACTGCTACTACTGCTACTGCGTTACGGCCAGTACAAGCTGCTGCAGAAGAGGACAGACCTGAGTGTGTGATTTCGGGTTTGGTTTTTGTCGCCGGGTTCTTGTTTCTGGTTTTGGATTTGGTGCCATGTCAGAGCCCGTTATTGCGTTCTCCCCGGGCGCGTGCGTGACAGCGGTGCCCTGAACGCGTCTGACCCGCGCGGCTGTGAGTGACTGGCACCTCGCGCTCCTCTCCGGCCGATGCGCCAACGCGGAGCAGAAAAAAGCGCCACGAGCTGAGCTTCAACCCCTTCAACCCCGCGGGACTCGAGCGTGTGTTTTTTGGGGACCAGAAAAGGACTTCTTCTTCTTCATCTTCTTCATCTTTGCTTTCTTCTTTTGTTTTTTGTTGACGCGGCGGTACAGGACGGGCTGCTTCTTGGAGCGGTTTTACCCCCGTGGCTCGGCTGGCACACGGAGCCGCAGTTGGAGGGTCTTTGCCCGGACGCACCAGCTCACGCTTCTCCCCTGGTCCATGCCCTTTTCCCCCCGGGCGCTGAGGGCTTAGTCCGCGGTACGTGTTCAGTGTGGGGCGGAGAGCGTGAAGCCCGGAGCCATGGTCCACTGCGCCGGCTGCGAGAGGCCTATCCTGGACCGCTTCCTGCTGAACGTGCTGGACAGAGCCTGGCACGTCAAGTGCGTGCAGTGCTGCGAGTGCAAGTGTAACCTCACGGAGAAGTGCTTCTCTCGAGAGGGGAGACTCTACTGCAAAAATGATTTCTTTAGGTAAGCGCGCAGGAGGAGCAGTGCCACCGGCCCGGGGTGTTTTAAGGTTTGTCCAGGAGCAAAGAGGCACAGGAGCTTCTGCTGGACCCGGGGATACAAATACAAATAGTCTTTAACACAATTTTACGCACAGTGATCCAAAAATACAAAAGCGCTCAAAACTCTTGTACATTTTTTCTGAAATTTTCAACTTTTTACTCTTAATATTTGTTTTTTAATGGTTAAACGTGTTAGAATAATAACATTAAAGCACCCATTCTTATCCTGTATATTTTTAAATTAATTCAGTTTTCGTATTTTGGTGTAAATCTGGTTCCAGGTCAGCAGAATAAATGAGGCCAATTGTAAAGATTAAAAAATAGAAACATTCAAAAATCTTATTTCAAAACGCTCTGATTAAAATCTGAAATATTGATTGATATTTATATTTATTTCAAAATGTCAGTGATGTGATTGTGTGTAAATAAGGCCGTTTACAGTTGGATCTTTTTAACGTATTTACACATATTTACCAATAATAACGAGGAATACGATTTAAAATGACACTTCCTGAAATGGATTTACAATAGTGATGATGACCAAATAAGGCTAAACACACAGAAGAACTGAACAATAGGGTCAGACCCCTGCGCTCCACCGGGGACTATTATGATTCAAATGTAATTATCTCATTTTCAGGGTGGAAAAATGAAACTACAATAGTGATTTTACGTTTATTTTATTCGCTGATTTCTCGGTTTGTAACGAGTGTGTGCTTTTATTTTGCACTTTGTTGGAAATGGATGTGTGCGTACAGTAGATGGGGTGTTGTATGGGCTGCGCTTTTGGTCACTCCGCGTTCCACTTTCTTTGTGTTTTTCCTTTAATGTGGACTGGAGCCCGGAGGCGTGAACCGCGCGCTCCAACCGGGCCTGAGCTTTGATTAGCAGCACGTAATTAAAAGCTTGTTAATTTGGATTCTTATGCAAAGCGGCGGACAAAGCAAAGCAAAGCAAAGCGAAGCGCGGAGGGCCGTAACATTAAAGACGCGTGCGTCCTGGCCGCAGCGGGAGGGGGGCGGTTCGTTAGCACAGCGAGGAAATGACACTTAAGGCAGGGAAGGGAAGGGAAGGGGTGACTAGGGTCCAGGGGCCAAAGGCGAGCGCGGTTTGACAGTCCGGCTGAGGACCAGGTGATAAGTGGATTTGAATAGTTAACCAGAAGAAGATCAGCCCCAGACAAAGCAATCACACACCCGCAGTCAACACGAGCAGCGCGGGGCTCAATACACATCGTTGATGGACGCACAGCCACCGGCGACGCGCGACGTAACACAGAGATAAAGCCCAGACAGATTTAAGCACTCGAGCAGTCGGTAAAATAAATAAAACAGACCAAAATGAGCGAAAATGCCTGCGTGACAGCTTCAAATCATCACCAAAAAAAAGAAAAGAAGAAGAAGCGACTGTTGGATTAAAATCGCAACGAAACGCGTGGATTTGACCAAACAAACCCCGCTGTAGATCACTGCCCAAACACATTACGTACTATAGTTTGCTCTCCATCAATCTGACACCGACATAACTACTTCACCAGCTCCAGTTCTTTTTCGTGAACGCAAATAACGTTCGTGCGTAAAATAAAATACATTTCCGAGAGTTTGCGTGGTTAAACTGGACTGTGTGGGAATAAATCAAGGCAGAAACACGACAGTGACACAGTTATAAGGTTCATTTTGAGTAATTATTAGTCCAAGTTCTGTCAGGTAAGATTCTAAAACCGAATTCCAAAACGCGTAAATTGGTTTGTATTCAGAATTACGCACGGCGACCTCTCCTTTATGTGACTTCCCCTTTATAATTCCATTGTCTGTTGTATGATTTGAGCTAAGAGGCCATTTCCCTTTCAGCCTAGTGGCTAAATACGGGTTACGTATTGAGATGTATCGCGTGTACAAATGCGTATTCGTCAGGAGCTCCTTTCGTTCAAGAGCGGCTTGTTTCTGCGCATTAACGAGCTCCATTTAGTCTTAAATACACTCCGCGCCATCTGGGCCCTTTTGCCATCCGCGCTCCTCTCGCGTTAAAATCTCCAAATGCTCTCACGCTTATTTAAATGTACGCTTTATTCCATGTTCTAGCGACGGAACACACCTTAAATATCGTTGCCCAAGCGTGGATTTGTGTAGTTAATCTTTTTTATTTTAATTTTTATTCACAAATGGCAGAGGTAGCGGTTTGTGTAGGCGACTTTTACGCACATTTACTTCACCGTGTAAGAATATAGTCCTTTATTGTTGTTTATTTTTACTTTAGTTAATATTTGTGACATGCTACTTCAATGGAAACGCATGAAAATGTAACTTAACGTACACCAGAGGAAGTGGAAATGTGTTTTACGCACGCTTTTTACGCACGCTTTTTCGAAGTTTGTTTCCATTCAAGTGCATGCTGCTGTTGTGCTCTTGGGCAAGACTTTGTAGCCTTCCTAGCCCGGGGCGCCCTCTTGAGATGTTGAGATTGCGCGTAGATTCGTTTTAAGTGCTTTTACAGTTGGAGGTTAAAGGTATACGCGAAATAAAACTGCAAATTTGACATTCACGTGTGGGTTTTTTATGCGTAATAAGGCAAACGCGCCGTTGCCAGTGTCCTATCAAGGTTCTAACTGTGGTTTTGTCGTGTGTTTTTTTTTTTCTTTCTTCTTCACAGGCGCTTCGGAACCAAGTGTGGCGGATGCGCGCAGGGCATCTCTCCGAACGACCTGGTCCGCCGCGCCCGGAGCAAAGTGTTCCACCTGAACTGCTTCACGTGTATGATGTGCAATAAGCAGCTGTCCACGGGCGAGGAGCTCTACATCATCGACGAGAACAAGTTCGTGTGCAAAGAAGACTACCTAAGCAACGCCTCCGTAAAGGACACCAACCTCCTCTCAGGTACGCGCCGCGTTTTTGGGTGGAAAAGAAAACAACTCTAAAGCAGTGACTTTACTTAAGGGGCTGTTTGGTTGTGTTTTTGGATGTGGACATCTTTGTTTGGCGAAGGAAATTGGAAAAACTCAACACAAAAACGACACAAAATCTTCTCCTGTGAGCCCAGGGAATATTTTATCAAACTAATTCGTATTGTTTATAAATCTGGAGCTCGCAAATGACGTTTTTTGCGATTCTTCCAGTGTGTTTTTGGCATTTTTTGGCGAAGGAAATTGGAAAAACTGAACAGAAAAACGACTAAAACTGTTCTCATGTGAGCCCAGCCAATACTTTATCAAACTAATTTGTGTTGTATATAATTCTGGTTCACTATTTTTTTTAAATTGGGTCGCAAATGAAATTTTTTTGCGATTCTTCCAGTGTGTTTTGGGCATTTTTGGGGAAGGAAATTGGTAAAACCCAACACAAAACGACTCAAACTGTCCTCCTGTGAGCCCAGCGAGTATTTTATTAAACTAATTCCTATTGTTTATAATTCTGGGGGTCGCAAATGTCATTTTATGCGATTCTTCCAGTGTGTTTTGGGCATTTTTGGTGAAACAGAAAACAACTCTAAACCACTGACTTGACTTACAGTAAGTGGTTGTTTGGTTGTGTTTTTGGCTTTGTTTGGCGAAGGAAACTGGAAAAATTCAACACTAAAACGACACAAAATCTTCTCCTGTGAGCCCAGGGAATATTTTATTAAACTAATTCGCATTGTTTATAATTCTGGAGGTCGCAAATGACATTTTGTGCGATTCCTCCAGTGTGTTTTGGGCATTTTTGGTGAAGGAAATTGGAAAAACAACACAAAAACGACACAAAATCTTCTCCTGTGAGCCCAGGGAATATTTTATGAAACTAATTCGTATTGTTTATAATTCTGGGGGTCGCAAATGACAGTTTTTGCCATTCTTCCAGTGTGTTTTTGTGTGGTTTGATTGAGATAACGATAATGGGGAAAGTGCTAATTGTGAAAATGCGTACGTAGTGTTGTGTTTGAATACATATAACGGGATAATTAACCTTGTCATAAATATAAACGATCCGGCTGAGGGTTTGTGGGCTTTCGCTTTTGGCTGTTTCTGGTGAAAATACCATGTAATCGATAAAGGCAAACTGACACCTGCTCCCGTCTGAGAGAAGAGGGGACACATCCGGAAAAAACGCCATTAAATGAACGCTCCCGAAGCGCGTGCGTGCGTCCGTGCGCGTGTCCGTGTGTGTGCGCGCGCACGCGGAGGTAAATTGTGATGGATGTGACGCGCTCGGCCCCGCGGAGGCTCCATTTCCACGGGCGCCTCGAACAACAATGCGGCGCTTATGTCTTTGTGCGCGGCGCTAATTCGGTCCAACAGGCCCGCGCGTAAAGGAACACCACCAACACTGTGTTCGTGTTTAAATAAAGGCCTAAAACGTGGCGTAAAACAGTTAAAACTGCCTAAAACAGCTGCCTAAACTGCAATCATAACGTTATTTCACAACCAAAGCGCAGATTTTGATCAGCGGATGGTTCCAAGGAGGATTACGCAAATAAAAGTCGTCGCAAATGAATGTAGAAAACTCCAAAATCTTACAAATAATCATTATTAACTCACAACTTGGCTACGGCTACAGTTTAGAATGTGATTTCTTGAAATAAATGTGTGAAAACGAGTAAAGCATCAGCAGAAATCCGATAGTTTTATTTTTATTTTGTTTTTGTTTCTGTGCCGAAATGCGCAATATGGGCCTTTGGATAACATCTTTGACCCTGTATTCGCAACGTGGCCTCTCACATCTTCCACAGATTTCATTTTTTGAAATATATTTTTAAAGATAAATGTTACTGTAGATATTACTGGACATGGCAAAGTCGTTTACGCCACGTGTTTTTGTTTTATTTTCTTTTATTTCACGTTTTCCTCTATAAACTCTTACATTTCTTGTTTGTTTTTACGCACAGACCGGCGTAAGGTTTCCAAAAAATGTAAAGTTTGGTGTTTTAAGAGGTTTGCTGATGTCCCAAACTTGTACAAATCCAACTTTTTAAATGATTGTGAATATATGATTAGGAGAAGTTGCGCGTAATTCTTTTATGAGCCTTGCGTCGCTGCGTCACTGGCTGCGGGTCAAAGATCACGCGTCTTTAATTGACCACTACATCAGCACAGACACGAGGCTTGTCATACTTCTAATTTCTCACATCTGATTGATTTTATGACGCGCAATAGGGCAACTCTCCATCTAACCGAGCCCCGCGTATCGCTGACTCTCCGTTTTTTTTCCCTTTCTCCTTGTGCAGTGACAGCGTGCAGCGACCCCAGCCTCTCCCCGGACTCCCAGGACCCGCTACAGGACGACGTGGTGCTAAAGGACACGGAGATAGCGGCGCTGTCCGACAAGGAGACGGTGAACAACGAGAACGACGACCAAAACCTGGGCGGGAAACGGCGAGGCCCGCGGACCACCATCAAGGCGAAGCAGCTGGAGACGCTCAAAGCCGCGTTCGCCGCGACGCCCAAACCCACCAGACACATCAGGGAACAGCTCGCCCAAGAGACCGGGCTCAACATGCGGGTCATTCAGGTAAAAAAGCACCAGAATACTCACAGAAATACAAACTGCACTGACGAATAGCGAAGAAAAACACGCAAAATACGCACAGACTGGACAAAAACATAAGTAAAAACAAAAAAACCTAAAAACAAAACGAGGATATGGGAATTATTACAACTATTCTGGCGCAAGGGAACAGCCAAGACCAAAACCAGGCTCAACATCCGGGTCATTCAGGTAATACTCACCCCTAAAAGCAAAAATAATACTTAAAACATGCGTAAAATATGTATATCTACATCCAGGAAAACTGAATAAATACCATAAAATATACGCACAGAAGCTCAAATTTTAATAACATAGAATTCATTTGGATACACTTACACTCTGACCTACTGTACAGATTTTATTTACCCACAAAAACATAAGTAAATGTGATCAAACGTAACAACAAAATGAGGATATGGAAATTATTACGAGTCTAACTTTGGGCCTTGTCGCAATGACTTTCTTTTAAAACTAAAAGTTATTTATATTTGGTTAAATTTAGTATATATTCTAATATTCTGGCACAACATTTATAAAATAATCCACTCTGTAAAAACTGGACGTTTCTGTGCGTAATGACGTGCACATGCAGTAATTGCGCGTGTTTTTATGTTTTTAAATGGTGGTTTCATGATTATTTGCTACTATAAACGGGTTCGGGACTCTTTCATAATCCAAACTTTGAATATATGTGTTAGAAATTGCAAAAATGTAGACGTAAAGTGTATTTATTATGCACTGCACTGACGAAAAACACGCAGAAATACGCACAGGCTGGACAAAAACTTCGTAAGTAACATAAAAAGTGGACGTTTCTGTGCGTAATGACGTTCACATACACTAATTGCGCGTATTTTTATGTTTAAAAATGGTGGTTTCCCGATTATTTGCTACTATAAACGGGTTCGGGACTCAAAACTTTGGATATATTAGTTAGAAATTGCAAAAATGTACACGTAAAGAGTATTTATTATATGGCACTCGTTCCAACGCAGTGTCTTTACGCGTTGTCCACAGCAAAACTTGACGTATTTTCTGTCCAAAAACGGGCAGGAAAGTGTACGTCTACGTCCCCACGTCCAAAGAATCAAAACTTTGGATATATTTGTTAGAAATTGCAAAAATGTAGACGTAAAGTGTATTTATTATGCACAAAATACGCACAGGTTGGACAAAAACGTCGTAAGTAACATAAAAACTGGACGTTTCTGTGCGTAATGACGTTCACATACAGTAAGTGCGCGTGTTTTTAGGTTATAAAATGGTCAAAACTTTTGGGAAAATCCAAACTTTGGATATATTTGTTAGAAATTGCAAAAATGTAGACGTAAAGTGTATTTATTATGCACTGCACTGACGAAAAACACGCAAAAATACGCACAGGTTGGACCAAAACGTCGTAAGTAACATAAAAACTGGACGTTTCTGTGCGTAATGACGTTCACATACAGTAAGTGCCCGTGTTTTTATGTTATAAAATGGTCCAAACTTTTGGGAAAATCCAAACTTTGGATATATTTGTTAGAAATTGCAAAAATGTACACGTAAAGAGTATTTATTATATGGCACTCGTTCCAACGCAGTGTCTTTACGCGTTGTCTACAGCAAAACTTGACGTGTTTTCTGTCCAAAAACGGGCAGGAAAGTGTACGTCTACGTCCCCACGTCCAAAAAAAAAAAGATGACTAAAATAATTGCGCGTGGAGGGAGGGGAAGGGGGGAATTTACGCGAAAGGGGGTTGTCATCGCGCGCTCTCACTTTACGCCCATTAAAAAGGTGTGATGTAACAGCGTATATTTTATGATAAACGCGTCTCCTGCCAAGCTGCCAGACTGCCGTGACCGGGGAGGCCTCGTGCCCACCCCCGAAAACGCCCACCCACCGCCACCGCACCGTAGACAAACCGTTTACAGCGCGCGCTCCCCGTTTACCCACAAAACCCGCGGATTTGGCGCAAAAGAAGAAGGCGCTTGATTTGGGAAACGGGGGGTAATTTATACGGCTTGTTTTTGTCTCTTCGCCCCCCCTCCTTCGTTGTTGGCGCGGGGCTCTCGGCGGAGGGTGAAGTCAGAAGACAGCCAACTGGCGCGGGGGCTGCCGGGAGCGTGGGGAGAGCGCGAGGAGAGAGGAGAGGAGGGGCGCGCGCCGTGGAGAGGTTTTTTGGCACGTTCAGCCGCTGCGCGTTTTCAGCCAAGTGGAAAAGACGAGAGGCTCAGGCGGCTTGGATTACAGCAGCGCCCCGGTTAAACAAGGACCACCGCGAGAAAAAAACAAAACAAAAAAACACCCAAATGACACCCACAGCAAACAAAAATATGATTATTGACACTTCCGAGTCGATTGGAAATGATCGGGATTAGTGCGCAGACTGGCAGGGCACGTGATAGCTGCTGTAAAAGGAAAATAAAACGGTTTGTTTAATTTAAAAACACAATTAAGTTCATAAAAGTCATAAAATGTTCCTTATTAACAAAAAAAAAAGTATATTAAAATCAGTCAGGAAATAAAATACTGTAATGAAAAGGTGCAGGGTGGAGCTTTTCTAGTCCAAGGCCCGCCCCCTGATCGTTTCCATGGTGACGTACAGTTCAGATCTGTCCAGAGGCGAGCCGCTCACTTTAAGATCTCCTTGACGACAAAGGTTACGCAGTGTAGCTTTAAGGTAGAAGGGCGAGAATGTTTGTTTCTCTTTGGAAAATGATGAAATTATTGCAAAAAAGTCATAAAATGTTCCTTATTAACAAAAAAAAACAAAAAAAAGTATATTAAAATCAGCCAGGAAATAAAAATGAAAAGGTTGCAGGTTGGAGCTTTTGCCCCTGATCGTTTCCATGGTGATGTACAGTTCAGATCTGTCGAGAGGCGAGCAGCTCACTTTACTTTCGCAATTGGACAAATCCAAAACAGATTTTAATACATACTGTGGAACATTCCAGACAAAAGAATAATCTCTAAATCTCCATGGAGACAAGCAAATATCCTTGACGACAAAGGTTACACAGTGCAGCTTTAAAACAGAATAAAACAGAAGGGCTAGAATGTGTTACTTTTTGGAAAAAAATTGGCAAAATTTAAACAAAAATGCATTATTTAAGTTCAGAAATAAAATATTCCTTATTAACAAGTATATTAAAATCGGTCAGGAAATAAAAATAATGAAAATGTGCAGGTTGGAGCTTTTGCCCCTGATCGTTGCCATGGTGACGTCATTTCTTCGCCAGGCCGATTTACAGTTCGGATCTGTCCAGAGGCGAGCCGCTCACTTTAAGAACGCAGGTTTTACTACTATATTCTCTTTCCTGCAATTGAATAAATCCAAAATAGATTTGAAGACATACTGTGGAACATTCCAGACAAAAGAATAATCTCTAAATCTCCATGGAGACAAGCAAATATCCTTGACGACAAAGGTTACACAGTGTAGCTTTAAAACAGAAGGGCGAGAATGCGTGAGAATGACAGGCAGGCTTTAGGAATCACTTTTCTTTATGGAAAACCTTGAAATTATTGCAAAATTAAAACTAAAATTGTTTGTTTCCATGGTGATGTCATGTCTTCACCAGGCCGAGTTACAGTTCAGATCTGTGGAGAGGCGAGCCGCTCACTGTAAGATCGCAGGTTTTACTTTTGCAATAAAAACACCTGCAGTTAAATCAATCCAAAACAGATTTGAAGACATACTGTGGAGCTTTTCTGGTCCAAGGCCCGCCCCCTGATCGTTTCCATGGTGACGTACAGTTCAGATCTGTCGAGAGGCAAGCCGCTCACTGTAAGATCGCACATTTTACTTTGTATTATTTCACAATAAAAACACCTGCAGTTAAATAAATCCCAAACAGATTTTAAGACGTACTGTGGAACATTCCAGACAAAATCTCTAAATCTCCATGGAGACAAGCAGATATCCTTGACCACAAAGGTTACACAGTGTAGCTTTAAGACAGAAGAACTAGAATGTGTGAGAATGACAGACGGGCTTTATGAATCACTTTTCTTTTTTTCTTTTTTTTTCCTTTATTTTTTGGAAAATTGTGAAATTATTGCGAAATTAAAACAAAAATCGATCGTTTCCATGGTGATGCCATTTCTTCACCAGGCCGAGTTACAGTTCAGATCTGTCGAGAGGCGAGTCGCTCACTTTAAGATTGCAGGTTTTACTTTCGAAATAAAAACAGACATACTGTGGAACATTCCAGACAAAATCTCTAAATCTCCATGGAGACAAGCAGATATCCTTGACCACAAAGGTTACACAGTGTAACTTTAAGACAGAAGGACTAGAATGTGTGAGAATGACCGACGCGCTTTAGGAATCACGTTTGTTTTGGGAAAATGGTGAAATTATTGCAAAACTAAAACAAAAATTCATCATTTTGGTACACGAGTACACGAGTCCTTTTTGTAATTTACGCAATCTCACAAATCTTGAGAACCTGTAGTTTTACTTACAGGGGGCTTCGCCGATTTAAAATGAATCAAGTGCTTTTTTAATTCATGAAAACGTGTCCAAGTATGTAGCATGAGCACATTTTGTAAAACGTATAAGCGGTGGTTGTTTTAAATAATAATCATTTCCAAAGCTTTCACCGTAAATTAGATTAAAATCCAAAATTGAATTACGTGGAAAGTTGCAGTACGAATCTCGTGTTTCGCCGTCAGTTCGATTGGTCACAGCAAAAAGTGCCTTAAATATGAAAATACCACCAATTATACGGAACTCTTTTTAGTTTTAATGCATTTTTTGTGTGTCATTTCCACCAAAATATTCTGTGAAACATCATATTTTAAGGCCTTCTTGCTGTAATTAGTTTTCTACACTTTAGCGCCCCCTTCTGTCAAGGCTAAGGATCGCTGGGTCAACTCAAACTCACCAACGTTCACTAGTTATATAAGCCTAGGATCATTATGGTATTGGTGAGCCGCTTTTCAGTATTCTAAAGTGTGACGTACCCGGTTTGGGACGGTTGGCGTAAAAATAATTGTGAAAAAAGTATAAAATTATCCATTCTCGACTCACTTGTTGGTCAGTCATAACAACAGAGTGCATTTCTTTGCTTTATGGTCATTTTCGAGCATGGTTTCCTGGATTTTAGCTAAAAACAAATGACAATATTCTCTTGTTTACTGTTGCCGGGGATGAAACTGGTCAAAAATAGAGACATTTGGAACGTTTACTTGTATAAAACAGGGACAAATCAATGGTTGTGGATAAATCTGCTGGGACACGAGGCTCAAAACTGGGTAAAAATGGACATTTGGTCACTCTAATTGAAGTCTTTTGTATTTGGCTAACTAGCTTCTGGCTAACGGACATTATCCAGTCTAGATACACTGATAAACCGTACATGGGTGATTCTTTGATCAATTCAAATTCTTTGATAGTGTGAACTATCAAAGAATTTGTGTCGCAGGCAGAAATAAGAAAAACAAAAACATGTTTGTCATTTTTTTATTCATGCTGCACTTACTGGACACAAAGACGAACTTACCAAAAAATTATGATAGATAAATGACTATTTTTATTATATAAAATATGGTTTTATATTGAGTGTTTTTGCTACATGTGCTTTGTCCCTTGTCCAGGTTTTGGACTCTCAGTCCCTCATAAAACTGAAATTAAATTTGATTCAGCAGTAACTTTATTGACAAATGACACAGAAATTCCTTATTTTAATGAAAAATATCATGTGCTTGAAAGATATATTAGTATTTTATTTATTTTTCATAAAAAGAACACCTGTCCCTTGGGATCACTGTCATTTCCACCACAAAATGTAACTTTAAACTTTTTTTTTAAACCTTTGTCGACTTGAACACATCAGTTGTGATGTGACAGGAGCTCATGTTAGCATAGCAGCGTTAGCTCCATGGAAGGAAGGGAAACAAGAACAAAAAAAATCAAGGTCAAGTTTTGCAAAACCAAGAGTAGGTTTATTGGTCGTCATTTCCAAACACCTCATATTTCCTTTGAATGTACAAATAATGAGAACAATACCATTTTATATTGTGTATTTTGAGTTTATTTTATGCTAACTCAGAGCTAAAACAGAGATTAGCATGCTAATGTGTCATGAGATTTTAAAAGAAAGGCTAAACATTGTCATTTCCGCAACAGTCATTTCCATCACTTTATTTACTGTTATTGTTTATTATTATTTATTTCATATTTATGAGCCACTATCAGTTAATGTTTCTACACATTGTGATGAAGTAAAACAAATCAAAATATTTCTAAAAATACAAAATATGTGTTGTATTTTCTGAAAAATATCATGACCAAATTTGAGCGTAGTTGGAGAATCGCCCACATACGCTTCATATTCTTCTAATTTTATGTGTTTTTAGCGTTTTATTTAGCCCACTGTTCCTGTCGCTGAAGCCCGTAATAGGGATTAGGCCTCGCGGGGGCAGATCTGAGCGGGGTTAGTGTGGCGGTGCAGATGTTTAGAGATAAAGTAGCTCTAATATGTATGAGGCAAAGAGGAAGGCTGCAATTAAAACAAGCCGGTCTATAGATTAGCAAATGATAACCTCCCCGAGCTGCTAATATATCGGTAACAGCCCCTCTATTAAGAATTCATTTGAGAGGAAAGCCCCCGCTCCGGCCAAAGTCAATGAGGGGTTTAAAGATCACCGGGGGGAGGCAGAGAGAGAAACCACACCGGGAAAGAAACCCAAGCTAAAAAGACTTTGATTTAGAATGTATTTTGAGTAGCGTCGAGTTAGCATAGTCCGGGATTACCAATATTTATTTATTTCTGTTGGCTTTTCAGTTATAAATCTGGATGGAATGAGAAATTTACTTTTGAAATCACAAAAACGGCAATTAATGTGAGTAAGACAATTGTCCTAATTAACAAAAATGTATCGCTCGTTTCCGTGGCGATGTTATTTGCTTGGAATCTTACGTACAGTATGGCTTTAAAAGCAGTTATCTCCATTCAAGTGAAGCTGCCGTTTCTTTCTCTTTCCAGATTAACCATTTCTAACCTTAATCTTAAAGGAAAATTAACGTTTTTTTTACAATCTGAGCCTTCTTTCGGCAATAAAACAAGTAGTTTTACTCACCCATAGCAGTTTGGTGTCAATTGGAGTGGTATCGCAGAACTTATGTTGAGCCGTTCTGTTCTACTAATTATCCCGTATCCGTTAGCGTGAGTGCTCGGGGCATTACTTTGCGGTGTCCAAATAACACAAACTTTAGCACTTTTCAAATCACAGAAGATCGCTGTGTCAGGGTAGACTTTTAGTGGATTCCAAAACGGCCTGAAACCCGATATCCAGCTATAGTTTCATTTGATGACGTCATCAGAGAGGACAGTGCGTATGCGTGAACTCAGCTGTTTTGTAAACACCGCTAGTCCGAAAGAAGCTAACACCGCTCTGAACTTTACTTTTCTGTTGCGATATCGGGTTTCAGGCCATTTTGGAATCTACTAAAAGTCTACCCTGACACAGCGATCTTCTGTGATTTGAAAAGTGCTAAAGTTTGTGTTATTTGGACACCGCAAATCAGTGCCCCGAGCACTCACGCTAACGGATACGGGATCATTAGTAGAACAGAACGGCTCAACATAAGTTCTGCGATACTGCTCCAATTGACACCAAACTGCTATGGGTGAGTAAAACTACTTGTTTTATTGCCGAAAGAAGGCTCAGATTGTAAAAAAACGTTAATTTTCCTTTAATCTTAACCTTAATCTTAACCTGACTGTGAAAAAATATCGTGCCGAAAGTGAACGTTTGCCGTCTTAGCCACCAACGCAAAGTAACGGTCGTTTAGCATGAAAAAAGTAGGCGAAATGAACGAAGGAATGAGAAATTTACGTTTGAAATCGTGAAAACTGTATTTAAAAAGGCAATAAATGTGAGTAAGATGAACAAAAATGTATTAAAACCAGTTTGGAAAGAAGATTAAAGTTGCATTCTGAAGCTTTTCAAGGGTTTACCGCTTCGTCTCCATGGCGATGTTATTTATTTGCTTGGAATCTTACGTACGGCTTTAAATGTACAGTTGTGATCTCCATTCAAGTGATGCTGCCGTTTCTTTCTCTAGAGGCTAGAATTAACCAGATTAACCGTTTCTAACCTTAATCTTAACCATAATCTTATCCTAATTGTAAAAAAATATCGTGCCAAAAGTGAACATTTGCCATCTCATCCACCAACGCAAAGTGACGCTTGTGTAGCATGAAAAAAATTATGCGAAATGAACGAAGGAATGAGAAATTTACGTTTGAAAATCATGAAAACTGTATTTAAAAAGGCAATAAATGTTAAAAAAAACGTATTAAAACCAGTTTGGAAAGACAATTAAAGGTGCACTCTGTAACTTTTCGAGCGTTTACCGGCTCGTCTCCATGGCGATGTTATTTATTTGCTTGGAATCTTACATGTAGTTATCTCCATTTGCCATTTCTTTCTATACACGCTACTCTTAACCAGATTAACCGTTTATAACCTTAATCTTAACCATAATCTTAACCTAATTGTGAAAAAATATCGTGCCAAAAGTGAACGTTTGCCGTCTTAACCACCAACGCAAAGTAACGGTCGTGAAACATGAAAAAATTAGGCGAAATGAGACCGAAAACACACCAAAGTTCGGAAAGGAACAGCAATTTAAAAGTGAAAAAATACATTGCACATTCAGATGTTCGGTGTCTAAAAGTTTTTTTTAAATTATTTTAAATAACGTTTCGGCAAAAAAAAAAATCATCCAAAATTGTCATTTCCACCACAAACTGTAACTTTAAACTTTTTTTTAAACCTTTGTCTCCTTGAACACATCAGTTGTGATGTGACAGGAGCTCATGTTAGCATAGCAGCGTTAGCTCCATGGAAGGAAGGGAAACAAGAACAAAAAAATCAAGGTCAAGTTTTGCAAAACCAAGAGTAGGTTTATTGGTCGTCATTTCCAAACACCTCATATTTCCTTTGAATGTACAAATAATGAGAAAAACACCATTTTATATTGTGTATTTTGAGTTTATTTTATGCTAACTCTAAAACAGAGATTAGCATGCTAATATGTGATGAGATTTTAACAGAAATGCTAAACATCGTCATTTCCACAACAGTCATTTCCACAACAGTCATTTCCATCACTTTATTTACTGTTATTGTTTATTATTATTTATTTCATATTTATTTCATTTCATCACAACCACTATCAGTTAATGTTTCTACACATTGTGATGAAGTAAAACAAATCAAAACATTTCTAAAAATACAGTATGTGTTGGATTTTCTGAAAAATATCATGACCGAATTTCAGTGTAGTTGGAGAATCACTCAGATGTTCGATGTCTAAAAGTTGTTTTTTTTATTTTATTTTAAATAACGTTTTGGCAAAAAAAATCATCCAAAATGAGGCTACAGGCCGAGTTACCAGTCAGAGCCGTGGAGAAGCGAGCCGCTCCCTTTAAGAATGCAGGTTTTACAAGGTGTTGTGAAGCAATAGAAATGCCTGTAATTGCATAAATCTAAAATAGACGAGTTTAATGCCATACTGTGAAACATTCCTCGCAAAGAAATAACATCTCCATAGCGACAAGCAGGTACTGTACCCTCGACGACAAAAGTTACATAGCGCCGCTTTAAAATTAAATTGTTAAAACTGATTTTCAACTCGTCATCTCGTATCAAAATCGCAAATTCTGGCAAAATAATGACATTTCCATGGAGACATATGGTGCATAAATGCAAACAATAATGCCATACTGTGGGACATTCCAGACGAAGCAATAACGTCTCCCTCTGTCCATGTCAACAAGACAAAAAACTAAAATTTACGCACAAGAAATGTATTTTTCTGACCTTAATTTAACAAAATAAAAGTGTTAATTTATTCCTATTCGTCTAATCATAAATATTGTGTAATTTTGTCAAGTTTCAGCCCTTGTTTACATGATGGTTGCTAGGTAACAGTAACAATATTACGTCATTTTATAGATTTTTTCCATCTTTTAATTTACTGTAATTGAACCATTTTTATAATTCTAAATGCTTTTTTTAATTTATTTTTTAAAATTTTGGCTTGGGTAGTAGATCTGTCCACGATCAGAAGGTTCAATCTCAAATACCGATAGCAACATTATCAAACTATTGTGATGTCCTCGAGCAAGACACTTCCCCCACTATCCCACAATATGAAGTCTAAGCAGATGTGTGTTTGGGAAGTTTGTCAATCATCTCCATAGCGACAAGCAGGTGCTGTACCCTCAACAACAAAAGTTAAACTGATTTTCAACTTGTCGGCTCAAATCAAAATCGCAAATTCTGGCAAAATAATAAAATCTCCATGGAGACGTAATGTGCATTGCTTTAACCACGAAAGTTACACAGTTACACTTTTACAATAAAACTATTATGTTGATGTAAACTTCAATTTCAACACAACAATTCTGGCAAAACAATTACATCTCCATGGAAACAAGCGTAGCGTACACTTGACCATAAAAGTTCCACAGTGCACCTTTAAAATAAAAACGGTTAAATTGATGTAAACGTCTCAATACTACTCAAATCAAGCAAGTAGCGTTCCCTTGACAACAAAAGTTACACGGTGTGCCTTTAAGAAATACTGTCACAGCCTCATCACAAAGTCAGATCTTTAAAATAAAATTGTGTCAAATTGATTTTCAACTTCAGTTTCAGATCAAAATCGTAAATTCAGGCAAAACAATTACGTTTCTCCATAGAAACAAGCATAGCGTGCCTTTACTATAAAATTTCCACAGTGCATCTTTAACATAAAAGTAAAATTGATGTAAACGTCTCAACACTGTTCAAATCTAAATAATTACTGGCAAAGTTACATGGTGTGTCTTTAAAAAGGTAGATTTAAACAGACATAAACTCAAAATCAACGTTTTTTAAGTCATAATTTAGAGATATCTTTTTACAGTTTGGGGTACTGCTTTTCCCGGTGGACTGATACAGCCTCATCACAAACACAGATCTTTAAAATAAAATTGTTAACGTAAAATAGTTTTTCCCTTAACAATGTAAATGCAAATCAAAATCTCAAATCAGCGTTTTTTTAAGTCATAATTTAGAGATCGTTTTACATTTTGGGGTACTGCTTTTCCCGGTGGACTGATATGCACCGTCACAGCCTCATCACAAACACAGATTTTTAAAATAAAATAGCGTAAAGTTGTTAAAGTAAAATAGTTGTTCCTTTGGTGTGCCATTAAAAAATATTTAAACTGACAAAAACTCAAATCAAAATCTCAAATCAGCGTTTTTTAAGTCATAATTTAGAGATATCGTTTTACAGTTTGGGGTACTGATTTTCCTGGTGGACTGATATGCACCATCACAGACTCATCACAAACACAGATCTTTAAAATAAAATTGTTAACATAAAATATTTTTTCCCTTGACAACGTAAACACAAATCAAAATCTCAAATCAGCGTTTTTTTAAGCCATAATTTAGAGATCGTTTTGCAGTATGGGGTACTGCTTTTCCTGGTGGACTGATACAGCCTCATCACAAACAGAGATTTAAAAAAAAAAATTGTGTAAAATTGTTAACGTAAAATAGTTTTTCTCTTGACAACGTAAACGCAAACCAAAATCTCAAATCAGCGTTTTTTAAGTCATAATTTAGAGATATCTTTTTACAGTTTGGGGTACTGCTTTTCCCGGTGGACTGATATGCGCCGTCACAGCCTCATCACAAACACAGATCTTTAAAATAAAATAGTGTAAAATTGTTAACGTAAAATAGTTTTTCCCTTAACAATGTAAACGCAAACCAAAATCTCAAATCAGCGTTTTTTAAGTCATAATTTAGAGATATCTTTTTACAGTTTAGGGTACTGCTTTTCCCGGTGGACTGATATGCACCGTCACAGCCTCATCGCATACAGAGCAAACACACACACACACGCACACACAAACACACACACACACACTGTTTACTCTCATAATGGTCCCGAGCCGAGCCGGTGCCAAAGCAAACAGGACCTAATTACACCGCGGTCTATGAGGAGTGCAGTTTCCGCCGGGCTTTATTAGCATATTTAAAAGTGTTTACTCGCGCTATAGGACGCCGCAGTGTTTATTATGTTTATTATGTTTATTATGTCCAAACATATGTGAGAATAATGCGTGTTTGTGCGTCAATAATGACATAAAACGTATTAAAAATGTGTATTAATCCCACGTCTGAGGAGTTGTTTAGTGATATGTTTGAAGTATTGCACGTTTTTTATGTTTTTCTAATTATTACTTTGTTGGGATTGTACCTGTGGTTAATATTTATTATAATTTTACGTCAGTTAAAGGTGCACTGTGGAACTTTTTGGCTGGAAATGTTTCGCAGTGTGACATTAAACAGTTCTGCTTTACATTTATTCAATTACAGGTGGTTTTATGGCTCAAAAATACCTAGAAAAACAAACATTCTGGCTGCGAGCGGGGTCGCCTCTCCACAGATCGGACCTGTAACTTGGTCTGGTTTGGTTTCCATGAAGATAGGAAGCTGTATTAATGCCATACTGTGGAACATTCCAGACAAAGCAATAACATTTCCCTCTGTACACGTAATCAACACAAAAAACTCAAATTTATGCACAAAGAACGTATTTTTCTGACCTTAATTTAACAAAATGAAAGTGTTAATTTATTTGTATTAGTCTAATCATAAATATTGTGTAATTTTAACAAGTTTCAGCCCTTGTTTACATGATGGTTGCTAGGTAACAGTGTGTGTAATTTTCCTTAATCTTAACCTTAATCTTAACCTAATTATGAAAAAATATCATGCCCTCTTAGCCACCAACGCAAAGTGGCAGTTGTGTAATAATAATAATAATATATTTTATTTGTTATTTATTAAAAACAAAAAGTAGAAAACATTGTGTAGCATGAAAAAATGATGCTAAATGAGACCGAAAACACACCAAAGTTCTTGTAAATGGAAGGACCAGCGATTTAAAAGTAAAAAATGCATCGTACACTCAGATTGCCGGTGTTTAAAAGGATTATTTACATTTTTAAATAACGTTTTGGCAAAAAAATCATCCAAAATGAGGCTACAGGCCGAGTTACCAGTCAGAGCTGTGGAGAAGCGAGCCGCTCCCTTTAAGAATGCAGGTTTTACAAGGTGTTCTGAAGCAATAGAAATGCCTGTAATTGCATAAATCTAAAATAGATGAGTTTAATGCCATACTGTGAAACATTCCTCGCAAAGAAATAACATCTCCATAGCGACAAGCAGGTACTGTACCCTTGACGACAAAAGTTACATGGCGCAGCTTTAAAATTAAATTGTAAACTGATTTTCAACTTGTCATCTCGTATCAAATTTGCAAATTCTGGCAAAATAATGACATCTCCATGGAGACGTATGGTGCATAAATGCAAACAATAATGCCATACGGTGGAACATTGCAGACGAAGCAATAACGTCTCCTTCTGTCCATGTCAACAACACAAAAAACTCAAATTTACGCACAAAGAACGTATTTTTCTGACCTTAATTTAACAAAATAAAAGTGTTAATTTATTCGTATTCGTCTAATCATAAATATTGTGTAATTTTGTCAAGTTTCAGCCCTTGTTTACATGATGGTTGCTAGGTAACAGTAACAATATTACGTCATTTTATAGATTTTTCCATGTTTTAATTTACTGTAATTGAACCATTTTTATCATTCTAAATCCCTTTTTTAATTTTTAATTTTTTAATTTTTATTTTGGCTTGGGTAGTAGATCTGTCCACGATCAGAAGGTTCAATCTCAAATACCGATAGCAACATTATCAAACTATTGTGATGTCCTCGAGCAAGACACTTCCCCCACTATCCCACAATATGAAGTTTAAGCAGATGTGTGTTTGGGATGTTTGTCAATCATGTAACGCAAAAAAATACAGAATCAATACGAAATTCGGGTGACTGACGCCGTCCCGTTTATCTGAACATTCCTCTGTTGTGTCATTCGGCAAGACACTTCCTTCTTCTCACCTGGAAATGACGGTATAAAAAGGCGTTTCTGATTTTTACCATCTTAAAAACGTGAAAAAACAAAGAAATATGTTTTACACTATTTGCAGTGATCCAAAGTTTTTCCTTAAAGCCTTCAGAGCGTCCTCATTATTCTCCACGATGAGTTTATAAGCGATTTTTACAACTTTAGTTCCCTTGACAACAAAAGTTACATGGTGTGCCTTTAAAAAATACTGTCACAGCCTCATCACAAACACAGATCTTTAAAAAAAAAAAGTGTTGATTTAAGATTTTGATTTGAGTTTGGATCTATTTTATTTTAATTTTACCTTAACAATTTTACACAATTTTATTTTAATCATAGTTTGGAGGTTTTTTTTTTTTTTTTTTACAGTTTGGGGTACTACTTTTCCGGTGGACTGATCTGCACCCTCACAGCCTCATCACAAAACAGATCTTTAAAATAAAATTGTGTAAAATTGTTAAAATAAAATTTAGTTACATGGTGTGTCGTTAAAAAATAGATCTAACCTCAAACTCAAAATCTTAAATCAACAGGTTTTTTTTTTTAAATCATAGTTTGGAGGGTTTTTTGTGTGTTAAATTGATTTTCAACTTTAAATTTTACCTTTGTAAATAGATGCAAACTCAAATCAAAATCTTAAATCAATGTTGTTGTTGTTGTTTTTTAATCATAGTTTGGAGATTTTTTTGTGTTAAATTGATTTTCAACTTCAATTTTCAACTTCAGTTTCAAATCAAAATTGTAAATTGAGGCAAAACAATAACATCTCCATGGAAACAAGCATAGTGTACTACTGACCACAGAAGTTCCACAGTGCACCTTTAAAATGAAACGGTTAAATTAATATAAACTTCACAACACTACTTGAATTTAAATCATTACTGGCAAAGTTACATGGTGTGTCTTTAAAAAGGTAGATTTAAACTCAAATCAAAATCTTAAATCCACATTTTTTTTAAAATCATAGTTTCACACACAGATCTTTAAAAAAAATGTGTAAAATTGTTAAAGTAAAATAGTTGTTCCTTTGACAACAAAAGTTACATGGTGTGTCATTAAAAAATAGATCCAAAATCAAAATCTTAAATCAACGTTTTTTTAAAAAAATCATAGTTTGGAGGGTTTTATTGTGTGTTAAATTGATTTTCAACTTTAATTTGCACCTTTGAAATAAAACAGTTAAATTGATGTAAACTTCTCAACACTACTGAAATTTAAATCATTACTGGCAAAGTTACATGGTGTGTCTTTAAAAAGTAGATTTAAACTCAAATCAAAATCTTAAATTCACATTTTTTAAATCATAGTTTGGAGCTTTTTTGTGTGTTAAATTGATTTTCAACTTCCATTTTCACCTTTAAAATAAAACAGTTAAATTAATGTAAACTTCTCAATACTACTCAAATTTAAATCATTAGTGACAAAGTTTATAGTTTCAAAAAGTAGATTTAAACTCAAATCAAAATCTTAAATTCACGTTTTTTTAAATCATATTTTCACACACACAGATCTTTAAAATAAAACTGTAAAATAGTTGCTCCTTTGACAACAAAAGTTACTTGGTGTGCTGTTAATCACAACACTAACAACTAGCATGCTAACAGTGCACATCCTGGTTAAAACGCTTCATAATTCGATGTAGACAGATTTAAGAGCTGTTTTTACAATATATCTGTACTGGAGCTAAACAGATTTGACTTTATGACATGACAAATTGGTTCCTCTCCCTTTAGTTCGACCTAAATCCGATCTAGAACCTTAAATTGAACTCTGGTGTGGCGTTATTTCGGTGATAATCTGCCGTTGTTGACCCGTTTGTTGGTTTGTTGCAGGTTTGGTTTCAGAACCGGAGGTCTAAAGAGCGGAGGATGAAGCAGCTCAGCGCGTTAGGGGCCCGGAGACACGCCTTCTTCAGGAGCCCCAGACGGATGAGGACCCTGGTGGACCGTCTGGAGCCCGGAGAACTCATCCCCAACGGGCCCTTCTCCTACTACGGAGGTGAGCCGGGGAACGCTGGGAATACTGGAACACTGGGAACGCTGGGAATGTGTGTGTGTTAGTGGAGTTTAGTTCTGAGGTAGACTTTGGTTTGGTCCTGGTCTAGACCTGGTTTAGGGTTGGTGTAATCGTGGTTTAGTCCTGATCTAATCATGGTTTAATCTTGATTTGGTCCTGGTTTAGTTCCGAGTTAGTCCTGATTTAGTCCTGGTTTAATCCTGGTCTGGTTCTGGTTTAGTTCTAGTTTAGTCCTGATTTAGTCCTAGTCTAGTCCTGATCTTGTCTTGATCTAGTCCTGGTTTGGTCCTGCTTTAGTCTTGGTTTAATCCTTAGAATAATTTAAGTCTATTTTTAAATTATTCTAAGCCATTATTTATTATCTTGTTCTATTACATGCTACTTTTTCCTGCTGTTCTTGATCTGTGCGTTGCAACATTGGAATTTCCCCACTGTGGGACTAATAAAGGCATATCTTATCTTATCTTATCTTATCCTGGTCTGGTTCTGGTTTAGTTCTAGTTTAATCCTGGTTTTGTCCTCATTTAGTCCTGGTTTAATGCTGTTTGGTCCTGATTTAGTCCTGATTTAGTCCTGGTTTAGTCCTGGTTTCGTCTTGATTTGGTCCTGGTTTGGTCCTGGGCTGGCTCTGGTTCAGTTCTGGTTTAGTCCTGGTTCAGTCCTGATTTCGTCCTGGTTTAATTCTGATTTCGTCCTGGTTTAATCCTGGTTTAGTCTTGGTTTAATCCTGGCCTGGTTCTGGTTTAGTCCTGGTTTAGTCCTGGTTTAATCCCAGTTTAGTCCTGGTTTAGTCCTGGTTTAATCCCAGTTTAGTCCTGGTTTAATCCTGGTTTAGTCCTGGTTTAGTCCAGGTTCACCTCTGTAGTAGGAGGTGAGCCTGGGAATGCTGGGAATGTGTGTTTTAGTCAGGTTTAGTTGATTTTTTTTATTTGTCAGGGACCATGTACAGATTTATTAATTTTACAAAAGAAATTCACTGTTCAATAAAGTCACGTCCTGCACCGTTACACTTTTGTATTTTAGTAAACGTCAAGGCCGTACCGGATTTTTACCCACATGAAAAACAGAACTAGTCCATTTTATTTTATTTTTTTCATTATTCCTCACTTACCTTATTGCTGTGAATAATTAGGAGGCTCTGGATGTTTATGACTTTCAGATAAAAGTGGAAAAAAAGTTTTGCCATGAAAGATAACAACAACTAGCATGCTAACGTGAACTTCTTGATTGTCGAACAAAGGAGCGCTTGATAATCAGATGCAGTCGGTACATGTACTGGGGAAGACAGTTTACCTCAGAGGTTCATACAGTTAAGTATTAAAAAAAAGCTTAAAAGTGGAAAAAATGAAGTGATGCCAGTGTAATGTTTCACCTGAGGAATGTGCTGGAAATTAACAAATAAATAATAAATTTTACTAATTGGTGAATCAGTAAAATATCTTTTTAAAGTCTAAACATTGGAAACTGATTTTGGTGCTGTTTGTCCAGGGAAATAAACCAAACAAAACTAAACCAGGACCAGACCAGAACCAGACCAGGACTAAACCAGGACTAAACCAGGACTAAACCAGGATTAAATTAGGACTAATCCAGGACCAGACCAGGACTAAACCAGGACTAAACCAGGGTTTAACCAGGATTAATCCAGGATTAAACCAGGACCAGACCAGCACCAGACCAGGACTAGACCAGGACTAAACTTGGACTAAACCAGGATTAAATTAGGACTAATCCAGGACCAGACTAGGACTAAACCAGGACTAAACCAGGATTAAACCAGGATTAATCCAGGATTAAACCAGGACCAGACCAGGACCAGACCAGGACTAGACCAGGACTAAACCAGGACTAAACCAGGATTAAATGAGGACTAAAACCAGGACTAGACCAGGACCAAACCTGGACCAAACCTGGACCAAACCAGGACCAACCCAGGACTAAACCAGGACTAGACCAGGACTAAACCAGGATTAAATGAGGACTAAACCAGGACTAGACCAGGACTAGACCAGGACCAAACCAGGACCAAACCTGGGCCAAACCAGGACCAGATTAGGACTAGATCAGGACTAGACCATGACTAGATCAGGATTAAACCAGGAGTAATCAGGACTAATCCAGGACTAAACCAAGAACAAACTAGGACCAAACCAATATTAAACCAGGACTAGACCAGGACCAAACCTGGACCAAACCTGGACCAAACCTGGACCAAACCTGGACCAAACCTGGACCAGACCAGGACCAAACCAGGACCAGACCAGGACTAGACCAGGACTAGATTAGGACTAGATCAGGACCAAATCAGGACTAGATCAGGATTAAACCAGGAGTAATCAGGACTAAACCAGGACTAATTCAGGACTAAACCAAGACTAAACCAAGAGTAAACCAGGACTAAACCAGGACCAAACCAGGACTAAACCAGGACCAAACCAGGAATAAACCAGGACTAAACCAAAACTAAACCAGGACGAGACCATGACCGAACCTAAGTCTACCTCAGAACTAAACTGGGCTAAAAATAAAAACATACTTAACCATTTTGGCCCTTTACATTTTGACCATCCCTGATCTCCTTCACGATAACGTACTAATGGTTTTCTTAACATATTTCTTTATTAAATCACAAACCGTGCGTAGTTTAAAGTGAATTCCCGTCTTGTTTTCTCCCGTTATAAATGATGCAAACGCTCCTTTACGCAGCGCCCTCTAGTGACCTTTCCGCACCTACGATTTTTAACTGAGTTTGCTCGGACGTTATTGCTCCTACATTTTTAAAATCCAATTAAAAGAAGGCCGTCTCGTGTTGACCTCCTTTGCGCGTCCGTGTGTGAGTGTGTGTCCGTGTGTGTTGTGTGTGAGTGTGTGTGCATACGTTTCTCACACATTTGCACACGTCACGCTGGAGTTCGTTTACATTTCAATGATTGCGCTGGTTCAAGAAAGCCTTTGAAAATTCTCATCGTTTTCAGACAAATTGCATCGGCGCCGGGCTGCTTTTGTCCTCGCCGCTCGAGCTAAAAAAAAGACGAGAAACTGTTGTAATTTTGTGCTGAGTTGAAGAAAAAAAAAAAAAAAAAAACGTCTCAGTAGGTGGAATAGCTGATGAAACGGGGCTAGTTTAATTAATTTTTTCGGGCGCGTTGTTCCTCCCACCAAAGCAGTTTTGATTTAAGTGTGACTTATGCGAGGGGCTGGGGATCATACAAATCAGACTCTACATCGCTCCATCGCTGCTGCTAAAGCTGCATTGTGTAACTTTTCTGGTGGAGGGTCCCTCACGTGAGATCCTGGGTGTGATGTTTTGAACCTTTAAACCTTCCGATCTTCACGGAGACCAAACCAGACCAGGTTCCAGGTCAGATCTGTGCCCGTTTTGAGGTATTTTTGAGCTATAAAACCACCTGTAATTGAATCAACGTAAAGTAGAGCTGTTTAAAGTCATACTGCGGAACATTCCAGGCAGAGCAATGGCGTATCCATAGAAATAAGCAAGAGTTATTCCTCACTCGGAGTTTTGTTTCATCATAAAGCTAACAACTAGTAGCATCCCAGCACGCATTTCCTGATTGTTTTTATTTATTAATTTTATTATTTTTTTTATAGTTATTTATTTATTTTTTAATGTATTTAGATTTATTTATTTTTATTTATTATTATTTCTAACAATATGAGCTTTAAATACTGTATAACATAGTAACTAGTAGCATGTAGTAGAATTTATTTATTTTTATTTAATTTTTATTTATATTTATATACTTATTTATTTACAGAGACGCTGAGTACAGACAGACGGGGGTAAAACTGCATTTGCATTTCTTTTTTCGATCTGACGTCAATAAGTTTCCTTGTTCAAAATCGCCCGTTTGAGCTCCGATTTTTTCTAACGCAGAAAAGGATCGCAAATGCTCAGTTTAGACATTTAGCAACTTTTAACCATGGGGGGGGGGGGCTAAACAGGGTAGGAGACTCACATTAACGTTCAAAAACCTCAGAAAGTGAAAATTTCATGCCATGGGACCTTTAAGATTCCCAGACTGATTTTTACCATTGAAAACAGAGCTAGTTCATTTGAAACAGTTTGACGAGTTTTTATTCCTCATTTAACCTAATTTCCAAGAGTTTTGCTTCACTGTAAAGCGAATAACTAGTAGCATGCCAGCACACACTTCCTATTATTATTTTATTTTATTTTATTTTATTTTATTTTATTTTATTTTATTTTATTTTATTTATTTTATTTATTTTATTTATTTTATTTATTTTATTTATTTTATTTATTTTATTTATTTTTTATTTTTCATTTTTTATTTTTTATTTTTTATTCTTTATTTTATTTTTTATTTTATTTATTTACTTTATTATTATTTTTATTTTTTTTTGTATTATTATTATTTTAAGTTTCTAACAATATGAGCTTTAAATATAACGTCTTTGCATGTTGAGGTTTTCTTGGTATTTTTGCGCTATAAAACCAGCTGTAATTGAATAAATCTAAGGCAGAGCTGTTTAATGTCACACTGCGGAACATTCCAGACAACAACTACTAGCATGCCAGTACGCACTTCCTGATTATCGGACAATAAACTGCTTTTAAATGAGATCTAACGCAGCGGTGGATTTACTTTGGGACCATTTCAAATACACGGCTTAAAACTCACGTACAGGGCCGTGTAGATGAGTTTTTAGCAGAAATTAAAAAAAAGAAAACATACTTTTTATAACTCTTGTGGTGTTATTGAGTCATGAGAGGAATTACAGAAGATCCATTCATAGAACAATTCAAAACAAACTATAGCAATTGAATATGAAAATAAAAGGTGCAGCAAACTGAATGAACAAAACTGCACGATTTTGATTTTAGTTCGTTTTCGAGTTCAAGCGTCACTGAAAAACTGGGACATCGTCTAAATAAGTGGGACGAGGGACGGGTCAGAATGGCAGTGCAGGTCACTCTGTAGGACATTTCTGCAGTTTAAAATAGTGAAAGCATTACTAGGCCAAAATATCACATGATTATTTCTGTTTTTCACAATGTGAGCTTTAAATAAAACATCTTTGCGTGTTGCGGTTGGCCTGACCCACTTCTGCGTTTCATGTCATCTGCGCTGACCGATCAATGAGCAGTGATCAATACAACGCTTCGACTAACTGGCTGCAACTTGGCTCGGTTTTGCTTTAGAAAAAGCAATTTATTTTTCACAGATTCCAATAAAATCTTGCACTCAAACTACTACTAAATATCTACACGACCAGACAAAAGTTCACTCATTTTCATTTCGTTTTTATTATTATTTACACTGTATGATTCTAACTGAAGTACGGGATGTAGTAAACAAAAAATACACTTAAAATAAATACACAATTGTTTCTTTATTTCACATTTTTGGAATCTTCATGAAGCTCATTGAGCTTGACGGTCCCTGAGCTCTGAGCATTCGTTCGTCGACTGAGGCTATGCTTATACGACGACGGTCTGAACAGAGGACGCAAAAGTGGCGTCGCGTCTTCACTTTTTGTTCCGCGTTTAGACGAGCGTTTTCGGGAGGAAATCTGCGTGCATACGGTGACGCGAAAGTGTGTGGAATTGGATTGGGTATGCATGCCAGGCGGCTAGGTGGTGCTGTGATACATTATCACTATGTCCGCGCACATGCATAGAATCTTCCTTCTTCTCATCTGCGCCGCGAAAAGCAAAACAAAACATGGCTACCGGGAGCAAAAAAAAAAGTGTGGTCAGACGAAGAAGTTCAACTATTGCTTCAGACCACGTTAGACGACAAAGCAACGAAGTTCTGCAGTGCACCTTTAATGTAGGACCGCACAACTGAACATATCATTATATATCTTTTTTTATTATTATTTGTATTGTACAAACCTCCAAAACAATTGATAACATTTTAATTGTGATGAAAAATTCTTGGTAAAAAATGGAACAAGTGTGGGTGGTTGTTCTACATGAATCACAAAGTATTACTAATAATGTAGGTCTGTACTTTCTTTAGAGGTCATCAGCTGGCAGTGCGTAAATATTCGCTACCATACCATATTCTGGGCTTTTGGAGTGAGATTATTTTTAAAGTCGCATAGAGGCAAAAAAATCGGATTTGGCTCACTTCAGGCTGCAGTGTGAACGTAGCCCAAGATATGTGGTCCTAAAACCGATACATATCCGATCTTTTGACATGCGACTTCAGTCTGAACGGCCAGGTCGCGTTCATCCGACCTGGGCGTGTTTCCTCCAGTGAGAGTGGTACAAGTAGGCGTTCAGAAACGTACGCAAACGTTCTTGTCGTCATGCGAAAATAGTATATGAACTCCGTATCAGTGAAGCGGCGAAGCACGTAGCAATCCCACTAGTCTTGGCTGCGACTCCGCACCAACACGTTCATTTCTACGGACGTTGCTGCCACTGCTCCACAAAACGCCGTGGCCAAAAACCTCGTCCTTCTCTTTGTCCATCTCCTCCTTAAAACAAATAAGTTATACATGTTCTGGCTCCGGTACGAAAGCAACTTTAGGTGACTTCCGTAAACATTGAACGCGCTTGCTGCATGTGGCGTCGTCGTGTCCTCCAAGGCGCATGCGGGACACTTTTGGGGCGTTTAAAGTTCACACTGGAGATCACATACAAGTTGCATTTAATTGGAAATGTGAACAAGCTCGCAAAAAAATCGGATTTCACCAAAAAAATCGGAATTGAGCACTAAGCCCTGCAGTGCGAACGTAGCCATACGCGATCGACTGACACTCTGCCTGCGATCGAATGGTTGGGCACCCCTGGTCTAAACGAAAGGCACTTCCGATAAAATATTTTGTCGTTTTTACCCGTAAGCATTCTCGTGTAAACAGGCCCTTATTTAACTGTTTTTCTCTACTACATAATTTCATACATCTTGCATCATATATCTGACATCTTTCGCGTGTATCTAAACTTAAGCATACATTGTGTCGCCATGGTAACGGCTGAAAATTCCACCATAAACAGACATGTACTATCCCCAAGCAATGTATAATTTTTGCTAACTTGTGATCTTTCCTCTTTCCAGACTACCAGAGCGAATACTACGGTCCGGGAGGGAACTACGACTTCTTCCCCCAGGGGCCCCCCTCGTCCCAGGCTCAGACCCCCGTGGACCTGCCCTTCGTGCCCTCCTCCGGCCCCACCGGGACCCCCCTGGGAGGCATGGACCACCCCCTCCCCGGACACCACCCCTCCAGCGAAGTCCAGCGCTTCTCCGAGATCATGTCCCACCATCCCGGAGACTCCCCCAGCCCGGAGCCTGGCATCCCGGGACCCCTCCACAGTATTCCGTCGGAAGTGTTCGGCCCCAGCCCCCCCTTTACCTCACTGTCCCTGAACGGCAGCGGATACAACAGCCACCTTTCCCACCCGCCTTCGGAAATGAGCGAGGGCACCGTGTGGTAGCCGGGAGACACTGCGGATTCAACCGGGACTCGGAATATGAGGAAGAGGGGGGATGGACAGACTTTGGGAGGAGGGGGTCCAGGCAGGGAAAGGGAAGGGTCCCGGGACGTGTACAAGGAGAACTTATAAATGCACTGAAATGGTGTCGTCACGATACAGAAACTTACAAAATCGATTTCAACACTAAGGAATTCTCCAATCCCAATTACGACACCAGAATGAAGATTTGAAATTCTGCTTTTTTAGGAACAGAATGTAATTGTCAACACAAAATAATAATATTAATACTATAATAATGATACTAAATTGATCTTAGCATGAGATCTTATACTCCATACCTGCTCAAATGAGTATCTAGTTTTGAAATTTGTTTTAGTATCGATTAGTATCTGATTTTTGATATTTTTGACAACCCTGCACTCAAATCCAGACTGTGGAAGCTGAATAATGTTTATTTTTTTATAATCTCCTCTGACCGCCGGAGTTAGACGTGTGGCGAGTGGGAATATTTATTGATTGATTGAATTTTATTATAAATTCATGTTTGCTTCTTTAAAGCTTTCAGCAATGAATTCACATGGTGTTTGTTGTTAAAACACTTTGACCGGTTTAATCTTTTAGCTGTGAATACTTTCAGCATTTGAATTCTATTTCCCATTAGAATGACACTTTACTAAGTCTTCTTGCATGAGCAGATCATTTCGCAAATGTTTAAATCATCTGATTTATAAACTCTCCTTGTACCGAACCAGGGCCCAAACTGAGCTTTACTTTGGGTGACCTCATATTTATTCTTTATTTATTTTTGCTTTGCGTTCTGTGCGAGAACTGAATATTTCTCTTGTGTTTTGGTGTTTTGAGTGCTACGTTTCAAACGCCCAACCTGAGAGACTGGATTTAACCAGGGCACAGACTGATCTGCTGAGGGCCCCCCCTCTGGGCCCCCCCTCTGGGCCCCCCCTCTGGGACCCCCCCGGGACCCCCCCGCTGTTTGTTTTGTATGATTTTGTGGTGGGGCTGTGACCCCTGAGCCCCGGCCGTGGGGGGCACACACTGTCAGTCACAGTTCTACGTTGAGCTACTGTCAAAGACTGGTTTAGCTTTACACAGACGCCGCGCTGGATCTGGATCTGGATCTGGATCTGGATCTGTTGAGTCCTCGGACTAAACAGGAATTTCCTCAAACCTCTCTGCCATACTGACCTTTGACCTTTTGGACAAGCCAGAGGAGGCGGCCATTTTTCCTCCGCTGGGAGCGTCTCAGATGGCTCTTGTCTCCTCAGTCCTTCACTGTTTGGACTGTAAATTGTACCTGTGCAGTTTTGCACTGAAGTGTCCCATAGAGTCTTTTATTATGTGAATGAGGATTTGATTTGCACTACACGATGTGTACCGTCTGAAACACACTATTGGTCTAAAGTGTTGTCAGATATTAGCATGAGGAGAGGGTCTGGAACCCCCCTCCCCCAAACCCCAGAGTAAACCTGACCCCATGACGTCTATCTCCCGTAGATCAGACACGTAACAGTTTTGTGTCTCTGATTGGCTGTTGTTGTGATAACTGCTCATTTTGCTCCTGAATTTGGATTCACTGTAAGTTGGTCTAACTGGGCCTGGCCAGGCCGGGCCCCTGTACATTTTTTATTGTTTGTAATATTTATTGTTTGAGGCTAAGTTATAATAGCCCCAGTCCACTGTTTGTGCAGATTGTCTAAATAAAGAGGAGGAATGAACTTGCATGTGTTAGTTTGAGTTTGTGACGTTTTTGAAGAACAATTGGGTCAAACGTGTGACTTTTACGAGCTGAAGGATGCTTTGTGTCTCCTCTGTGGGCGGGACTAGGACACAAGGAGAGGATGCAAGTGAAGGAAACGAGGAGGCAAAACAAAGTATTTGAGACGCTCCCAGAGAAATCTTCTTTTGTTTCCTCTGAGCCGGTGTTTGAGAATCCAGCCAAACTGGAGCAGAGCGCCTTCTAAAGGCCGGCCCTGGGACTGCGATCCCTTTATTGTGATGAATGAAGTCTACCTTCTAAAAGTGCTGGTTCTACTGGGACTGGAACAGTCAACTGTTTACGCACTACTTCTTCAGGAGTCCGAGTCTGAACCGAGTTTTAGAACCTCGCAATTCACATGAAAATGTTCCAAGCAACCAACCAAACTTTTGTATGATTCATTTCTATGGTACGAGAACATTTGGGGTTGTGGTTCACTGTGCTAGTTTGTACAAATGTTGTTTACAAAAAGATTTGAAAAACAATAAAAACATGTAGACAGTTGCCAAATGAAAAAAAAGAGCAGCACAAATATTGTTGACGTGCTTTGCACCATCACCTGCAGAGGGAGCTCACGAGAGCTGGTTTCATTCATAAAGTGTTCCTATAACATACTTAGACAGCTTTTATTTTTGTGTCTTCGGAGCAAATCCAAAATATTAAAGTTGATGGTGAAAGATGCAGTTTGATCCGTGTCTGTTTGTCTCATTCACTAAACATCAGGCTTTACGCTGTCGTTACTTCACTCACATTTGTTCACTTATAGTTTGCTCCTGGTTTAGTTCTGTTTTAGTCCTGGTTCAGTCTAGATTCAGTCCTGGTCCAGTTTGTTGGTTTAGTTTTAGTCCTGGTTCAGTCCTGGTCCAGTTTCCTGGTTCTTTTAGCTCATTCTTCTCATTCTGCTGTTTTGAATTGTGTCTTTACTCCTGTCACAAAATCTCTCTCTCCTCCTGTCTTCTATACCTCTCTCTCGTCTCGGAGTGTGAGATGATTGTCCTCTCTCTCTCTCTCTCTCTCGGAGTGTGAGATGATTGTCCTCTCTCTCTCTCTCTCTCTCGGAGTGTGAGATGATTGTCCTCTCTCTCTCTCTCTCTCGGAGTGTGAGATGATGTCCTCTCTCTCTCTTTCGTCTCGGAGTGTGAGATGATTGTCCTCTCTCTCTCTCTCTCTCGGAGTGTGAGATGATGTCCTCTCTCTCTCTTTCGTCTCGGAGTGTGAGATGATGTCCTCTCTCTCTCTCGTCTCGGAGTGTGAGATGATTGTCGTCTCTCTCTCTTCTCAGAGAGTGAGATGATGTCCTCTCTCTCTCTCTCTCTTTCGTCTCGAAGTGTGAGATGATGTCCTCTCTCTCTCTCTTGTCTCGGAGTGTGAGATGATGTCCTTTCTCTCTCTCTCTTGTCTCGGAGTGTGAGATGATGTCCTCTCTCTCTCTCGGAGTGTGAGATGATTGTCGTCTCTCTCTCTTCTCAGAGAGTGAGATGATGTCCTCTCGCTCTCTCTCTTTCGTCTTGGAGTGTGAGATGATGTCCTCTCTCTCTCTCGGAGTGTGAGATGTTGTCCTCTCTCTCGGAGTGTGAGATGATCGTCGTCTCTCTCTCTCGGAGTGTGAGATGATTGTCGTCTCTCTCTCTCTTGTCTCGGAGTGTGAGATTATGTCCTCTCTCTCTCTCGGAGTGTGAGATGATTGTCGTCTCTCTCTCTCTCTCGTCTCGGAGTGTGAGATGATGTCCTCTCTCTCTCTCTCTTGTCTCGGAGTGTGAGATTATGTCTTCTCTCTCTCTCGGAGTGTGAGATGATTGTCGTCTCTCTCTCGTCTCGGAGTGTGAGATGATGCCCTCTCTCTCTCTCTCTCTTTCGTCTCGAAGTGTGAGATGATGTCCTCTCTCTCTCTCTCTCTCTCTCTCTCGTCTCGGAGTGTGAGTTGATGTCCTCTCTCTCTTGTCTCGGAGTGTGAGATGATGTCTCTCTCTCTCTCTCTCTCTCGCGGAGTGTGAGATGATGTCCTCTCTCTCTCTTTCTCTCTCTCTCTCGGAGTGTGAGATGATTGTCGTCTCTCTCTCTTCTCAGAGAGTGAAATGATGTCCTCTCTCTCTCTCTCTTGTCTCGGAGTGTGAGATGATGTCCTCTCGCTCTCTCTCTCTCGTCTCGGAGTGTGAGATGATGTCCTCTCTCTCTCTCTTTTGTCTCGGAGTGTGAGATGATGTCCTCTCTCTCTCTCTCTCTCGTCTCGGAGTGTGAGATGATGTCCTCTCTCTCTCTCTTTTGTCTCGGAGTGTGAGATGATGTCCTCTCTCTCTCTCTCTCTTGTCTCGGAGTGTGAGATGATGTCCTCTCTCTCTCTCTCGGAGTGTGAGATGATGTCCTCTCTCTCTCGTCTCGGAGTGTGAGATGATGTCCTCTCTCTCTCTCTCTCTCTCTCTCTTTCAGAGTGTGAGATGATGTCCTCTCTCTCTCTCTCTCGGAGTGTGAGATGATGTCCTCTCTCTCTCTCTCTCTCAGAGTGTGAGATGATGTCCTCTCTCTCTTTCATCTCGGAGTGTGATATGATGTCCTCTCTCTCTCTCTCTCTCGGAGTGTGAAATGATTGTCATCTCTCTCTCTCTCTCTCTCTCGGACTGTGAGATGATGTCCTCTCTCTTTCGTCTCGGAGTGTGAGATGATGTCCTCTCTCTCTCTCTTTCGTCTCGGAGTGTGAGATGATGTCCTCTCTCTCTCTCTCGGAGTGTGAGATGATGTCGTCTCTCTCGCTCTCTCATCTCGGAGTGTGAGATGATGTCCTCTCTCTCGTCTCGGAGTGTGAGATGATGTCCTCTCTCTCTCTCGGAGTGTGAGATGATTGTCATCTCTCTCTCGGAGTGTGAGATGATGTCGTCTCTCTCTCTCTCGTCTCGGAGTGTGAGATGATGTCCTCTCTCTCTCTCGGAGTGTGAGATGATTGTCATCTCTCTCTCGGAGTGTGAGATGATGTCGTCTCTCTCGTCTCGGAGTGTGAGATGATGTCGTCTCTCTCTCTCTCGTCTCGGAGTGTGAGATGATGTCGTCTCTCTCGTCTCGGAGTGTGAGATGATTCTCTCTGTCTCGTCTCGGAGTGTGAGATGATGTCCTCTCTCTCGTCTCGGAGTGTGAGATGATGTCCTCTCTCTCTCTCTCTCTCTCTCTCTCTCTCTCTCTCGGAGTGTGAGATGAGTGCCGTCTCTCTCTCTCTCTCTCGGAGTGTGAGATGATGTCCTCTCTCTCTCTCAGAGTGTGAGATGATTGTCGTCTCTCTCTCTCTCTCTCTCTTGTCTCGGAGTGTGAGATGATTTCCTCTCTCTCTCTCTCTCTCTCTCTCGTCTCGGAGTGTGAGATGATGTCTCTCTCTCTCGTCTCGGAGTGTGAGATGATGTCCTCTCTCTCTCTCTCTCTCTTGTCTCGGAGTGTGAGATGATTGTCGTCTCTCTCTCTCGTCTCGGAGTGTGAGATGATTGTCGTCTCTCTCTTTCGTCTCGGAGTGTGAGATGATGTCGTCTCTCTCTCTCTCGTCTCGGAGTGTGAGATGATGTCGTCTCTCTCTCTCTCTCTCTCGGAGTGTGAGATGATTGTCGTCTCTCTCTCTCCCGTCTCGGAGTGTGAGATGATTGCCGTCTCTCTCTCTCGTCTCGGAGTGTGAGATGATGTCCTCTCTCTCTCTCTCTCTCTCTCAGAGTGTGAGATGATGTCCTCTCTCTCTCTCTCGGAGTGTGAGATGATTGTCGTCTCTCTCTCTCGTCTCGGAGTGTGAGATGATTGTCGTCTCTCTCTCTCTCTCGGAGTGTGAGATGATTGTCGTCTCTCTCTCTCTCGGAGTGTGAGATGATGTCCTCTCTCTCTCTCTCTCTCTCTCGTCTCGGAGTGTGAGATGATTGTCGTCTCTCTCTCTCTCTCTCGGAGTGTGAGATGATGTCCTCTCTCTCTCTCTCTCTCGGAGTGTGAGATGATTGTCGTCTCTCTCTCTCGTCTCGGAGTGTGAGATGATGTCCTCTCTCTCTCTCTCTCTCTCTCTCTCGGAGTGTGAGATGATGTCCTCTCTCTCTCTCTCTCTCGGAGTGTGAGATGATTGTCGTCTCTCTCTCTCGTCTCGGAGTGTGAG